>BMAO01025648.1:0-20468 GCA_019973975.1 Trichonephila clavata
CGGTAACTTCGTTCAGTTACGTATTGCTATCGGAACACTTTCCTTAATATAGCTCTTCAATATGCAATTACTGATTTTACTGTACAAAAATTATTTAAAAAAAAATTGAATTAATTCAAAAATATTTAGTTGTCCATTTCATAAAATTAAATGAAAGAATGTTATGGATTTAGTGTTAGGACAGAAGGTATGCAAGTTGTATGAGGATCACACATTAACGTGACTGAGTGAGACTTATATTAACGTTGAACTATAAAGCAACACGGGTGCTATTGGCAACGGACCTTGTCCAACTGACAAGGGCGACGCTTGAGCTGGCACCACTCCCCACCGGCGGGAGGACTTTGAGCTACTACAGATTTAACGTACATCAACATCCTCTACACAGCAGGTCATCATTGGCATCAGGGCGACCACTCCAATAACGTTAAACGGTGAACTTTAATTTAAGAAAAGATTTTTGTGAGGAGATTCAAGTCTCGCGCATGTTTAAGTGTTTTTGACTGCTCTTGAATAATTCAAACACCACAGTAAAATTAAAATTTGAAAAGTATAAATAAACACAAGGGTTGCTTAAAAATATTTAGTTGAACTTTTTCGAAATACATGGTTACTTTAACCTTACAATCTAGAATTTTTGCAAGAATAAATGTTTAAAAAGTACGAATAAATCTGCTAGAATCAAATTTATTTTATTTTACCTTTTAGATATTTTTTTTAAAAAAGAAATCACCCCATTTGATACGATTTCATCTTTAAGTTTTTTTTTAGTAACAATACTCATATGTAATTCATTAGAATCAAATAAAAATATGTAATACATGTAATAAAAATCTTTCAATAAAAATATGTAGTATATGTAATAAAAAATATTCACTCGTTACTGCTTGAATGTCATAAATTGGGAATCAATTCTATAAAATCAATTTTTGATTATTTATTAAAATTGACATTATGTTCTACCCCGAAATGTGTATATAGCTTTTTTAAAGATATAATTCTTTATTTATAAAACTAAATGGGCAAATACTCCAACTTTAAAAAAAATCCTTTCGTAGTTTTCAAATCTTTAGGTAGTTTTTAAAATTTTGTCGTCCAAATATAATTTTATATAATTTTTTTTAAAAATTCTATGGTACTTTTTAAAATTTATTAGTCAATTTAAAGAATCTGGTATTGCCTTCGAGTTTTTCTTCGTTCATTTCGGTATTGTTATACCCTCATTTTTATTATCTTAATTTATTTACTTTAAAAAAATTGTAAAATTGTTTCCCTACTACTTTTTTCTTCTTCTTTGTTGAAACATTAATGTTGTTAAAAAAAAGAAAAAGCGGCTGCCACAATCGCATATGACTGATGCTGTATCTGTTATCATTAGTAAATACATGATAGTAAATTTAAATCCTAAAAATTAATCGGGTAGTTGAAATATTTTTCTATCGAATAATTATATCTTTAATGAAAATTGTATTTAATTAACACAAAGGGTAATGCAATTTTGATCAAAAATAATTATCCTTGTTCAATTTAAGGGAAGAGCAGAGACCTTGATAACTATGGTGTATTAGTTAGCTGGTGGCTGTTAGTGCTCATATTTACTTAGTTTGGATTTTAAAACCAAATCAATCAGGTCAAGTTATTTTGTTATCTACACGAATTAAATCTCGCGACAAGCTTTTATATCATAAATTGTGTAATGATTATAAGTTGATAGTAAAAGTTTAAGGAAAAGTTTATTTTATTCTTCTTAGCGCGTTAAATAAAAGCTTGTTCTTAAAGGTTTTACATTTAATTTATTTTACTTTTATCGCTAGGACAGGTTTCTCCAGCCTGTTCAATAATTGAACAACTATTCGCCATCCTGGTTTAGCTGAATTAATTCTCATAAAATGGTATTATATAGACTAAAACACAATTTTTAAATCCACCAATTTTAAACTTTTTAATCTTCATGCAGTTTTAGTAACATTGTTCTACACGAAAAAGGTTTAGTAGGATTATCTTCATAAACAAAGTTATTAAATGTTTAATTAAAATTTTAACTATTTTTGAAAACTTAAGAATATATTATTTATTTGAAATATTTGAAGATGAGGATGTATTTCTCTAACATATTAGAAGAAAATTTTAATTGTTTATTAAAAACTTCAAAAGACATTTAAATATTTGTATTAATCAATAAATGTAAGACTAAAACGCATTTGTAATCAAAAGTTTAATCAAATAATGATAATTTTGAGGAAAACTAGAATTAAAATAAATAAAATTAGTGAAAGATTCTGTTGTGGAAATTAAATTTAAGGAACACAGCAAATAAATTTGGTGTGTGTTTTAGATTTATTTTGTTGACCAAATGGGGTAGTAAATTACTCGTAGAGGCTTAAATTAGAAAATTTCTTTAAAGTACTTCATTTATTGTAAAATTATTTTTAATCGAAAATATTGCATTTCTAGATAATATTTTCTCTTGTTTTCTAGTTCCTTTTTGATGGGTAAGATACATTAAATAAGACCAAAAACGCATTTGTAATCAAAAAGTTTTATCAAATAATATTCAGTGGACATTGAGACTATGTCACTGCACGTAGATCAATTTTTAATTGCTCGAATCATCTTCAGAAAGCGATTTTGAAAAATCAATAATTAAGACCTAAATAAATTAACAGATTCTATTTGTATTAATTGGAGACACATACATCGTGATGTGTTAATTTAGATTACACTGTGATAAACCGAAAGAGGTATCTTAGAACATTTATTTGTGTACAAGGTGACTGGATTCACGAGGCCTTTCTCAAAGAAAGAAAGCAACCACTCTTGCATGGAGGGAGCACAGAGTCCGCAATTCCTATATCTCGCAGTAACGACGTAAAACATCAGGCCTTAAATATCAAGATCGTTCAATTCACAAATGGAGGTGCTGCCAGCTTTATGAATAACACCTTAAAGGAAAACAGAATATTTTAAAGGTGGCTTTGGGTATCATGAGTCACAAAGGCCAAGTAAAATGGATGGATCTCGCTGAGGGGTACCTGTGGTTCGATCTCAAAGCAGAGTCAGAGAAAGCAACGCACATTCAGGAAAATATGAAGCCACTGGGTGCTAGAAGAAGTTTAAACGTTGAAATGAAGAATCTGAGGAATGATGTGAAAATGATATGGCCATTTTGGTCAGGCAGCAGGCCTCCTGCCCAAAGCTTTGGTCATCGTGGTAAAAATCCATAGGGGGCAGGCGTGGAGTAACCTCGCGCGTTCGTGGTCAATGAAGTAGCGCGCTTCCCAGTTCTTGTTAGATGGATTAAGTGCAAATTTTCGGCTGTACTCCTCAGTTTTAGTTTTCCTCACGTTCTTTGCTGATAATTTTGCATATATTACAATTTACCCTTCTCTGCAAATCACAAAATCATGAAAATTTAATTAGCTTGGTAAATGTTTAAAAAGTAGAAATATTAGAGAAAATCAAAATTGTGTACCCGTGTAATTAATTAGTTAGTTTTTTAATCACAATTATAAAATTTTTTTATTGACATTGACAGGAATTAACTTCAAAGTATGTAAAAGATACGCACTAAAATATTTATTCGAATAATTTCATATTACTTATTCGTATTTTTTAATTTTGGCAGACGCTTAACAGTAAATATAATTATTATATAATATAGGTTACACATATTATTATAACCTCAGATTTCATGTACAACAAGCCCTGAGACTTTGGCAATTGAGTGTAAGAATTGCAAGTGTATCCTGGATGAAGTCTAATAAGACTTACTGGTATGAGCGAAAGTCATGAAAACGAAAACGAGTTTTTGAATTCGAATCTTTTGAAAAGCTAAATTTAACAATATAAAAAAGGCTGCCGGCTTGATGGCTACTAGAATTGGACCCCTATGCGAGGGTAGCGAAGAGACATCACCAAGGGCGTTGATTGGTTTGATTGGTCAAACCAAATAGAGCGCGCTTCCCCGGGTTGATGGCTACTAGAGTTGGACCATCACCTCCTAGAGATCAAGGCCTGGTGACTCAAAAAAGATAGGCTTGTGACGTCACACACAGTAGGGATAGAAAACTCGCTTGGATTCAAGTTAGATTAGTTCACACTCGACTACGCCATTTTGGTGCTTGTGTTTGTGCGGTTACCTGCTTTTTTATATTTTTATTGTAAATTTTCAATTTCTTTTTGACGATTCTTAATTAGTTCACAAAATGGTTTACACATGCGTTGTACCGAATTGCAATAGCAATTATAAAGATACTGAAAAAAAAAAGAATGTTTGGATTCGAAAAGGAAGACTCCCTTCGACTCCATGTTATATCAAGAAAAGATATTTTGATCCATCAAAGTATTCAAAGGTAAGTTATTTAACTTTATTCTATTTATGGAAACTGTAATAATATCTTAATTTTAAAAGTCTACTAATAACTTTAATAGGTTGTTCGATAAAACATTTGAAAAATGTACTCATTTCTTTTTCTTTATGTGAGTTTCTTAACATGGTAATTACATTGGCACAATTCATTTTTATTTATCTATAATGAGAAAAGCTTATTGTTTATCAAATAAATATTTTGTAGACCTAACAAAATTTATGTGTATAAAAATGAGCTCAAACAAGCATTGTTAATGAGACAAAAACTGTGTAGTGTTTTTGCTATTGCAAACAAATATTTTTGTGTCATTTACTAAATTACTTTTCACAGAATCAACGAAAGTACCTTAAGAAGTTAATTGTGTGTTGCCAAAAGAAAGCCCATTTTGATACAAAGCTCATAGTCAATGTATATATGGACATAAGCAACCATTTATTGATTATTTTGTATATTAATATGATGTGAGATACAAAATGCATAACACATTCACAACAAAAAAAAAGCTATCTGATTTCTAAACTATTAAGATGACTTTAAAAGTCAGAAACAATAAAGCTAAAAACAGATAAACATGACTCAGCATTAACCTCACAACATTAACTTGAAGTACGATTGCTACGACAGCAAATGTCGGAGAAGACACCACATTTAGAGGTAGTGAGTACCAATTTTTAAGCCCTTGACGACAACACTGACAGTTTCTTTTCTAAAATTGTTTACATTAATATAGACTATGTGGTGTCCCGACAAGAAGGATTTCATCGTATCAAGTTTGCTTTGATGACAACCATTTGCTGGCAAAATAAAACAAAATTTATTGAATCAAAGAGGAAAAAAATTTGTTCGAATTTTGTATATAAGCGTTGTCAAAATTTTTTTTGTTGTATCAAAATTTTTTCACTATTTCCAACAAAAGTCCATTCAAAATTACAAAAATCAAATTATCAGAGAAATTTTTGTGAATTCTAACAAATCTTTTCCGTCAATGCAAAACAGTATATTTATATCTTTTTAATTTTAGGTTTGTGAACTACACTTTGCTGATGATGCAATACGAAGAAACACAGAAGCTTATGATGAAAAAACTGGGGAGAAAATATGTGTTGCTTGAAAACAATTCCAGACTTTTCCCCCCAAATATATTTCAAACTCTACGAATACTATTCAAGAATGTTCTGAGCAGAGACTGTAAAGATTAGTGAAATAAATATTGTTGCGTGTGTGTGGTGATATAAAATAATATTCTGAAGTCTTAGAATGGTCTTTTTCCTGGATTTATTGGTAACAATAACTTTCAACGATAAACTTAACAATCTTTAACAAATTAAATCAAGTTACAATTATTAGACTGAAATAATAAAGAGAATAAATTCTAATATTCAAGATAAAAATCCTAGTAAACAATGGCACCTGGTACGCCAAAAGAAGAATTTGAAAAAAGTAAATCATTTACATTACTTCCAAAATTAGTCGAGTGTTTAAATGCAGAGAAGCTTCAGAACATATGGACTGTTGTTTGTAAAAAGATCTAGTAATAATTATGATGCTAGACACAACGGTATCTCCTGTTATTTTTAAAGCATCAGTGATTATAAATAAAGAATTAGATTTGTCAATACACATAGGTCAAACAAAAATTAGTCCACTTGGTAAGTACAAATTTCCTTTAAAAGTTAATAATGTTATTGTTGTAAATAAAATATTACATGAACTGGTTCTCAGAGTAGAAATGAAAAGCTCCCATGATTTTCCTACAAGATTTGGTTTTATTGTTAATCTTTTAGAAAGTATGTTTTCAGATTTAGATGATGATAAAAAAAAATATATATATACTCCATTACTTAATTGACCAGCTCAAATGTTTAACCTGTAACAAGTTTTCTTTTAGATATTCCTCTGAAATGATGGTTTTCTTTGTATATTACAATCTATATCTCCTCATGCCTATAATTTTTAAGAAATTCAGGATATCTCAATATTCCCCATCCTAGAACTTTGCACAAACTCTTTGTTCATCTTTAAAAACTAATCCTCAAACAATCAAATGAAAACTTTCTAGCATACATGGAAAAAAAAGTAAACATCCTAAAATCTGTTGGCAAAACTGTCATACTGATGTTTGACAAAATCTATTTAAAACTATATTTAGATTTTAAAGGGGGTAATATTTTTGGGATGGCTTATAACAGTGAACAAGCTGCTACTTCAGCTTTGTGCTTTCTCCTCTTAAAGAAGTAGTTCATATAATGCCGGTGAAAAAAATCGATGGAAAAAAATTGTTTTCTGTTGTTAAAAAAACTATCGTGGAACTTGATGGTATAGGATTCAAAGTTATAGGTGTAGTTTCTGAGAATAATTCTATAAATCGAAAAGCAATGTCCAACTTTTCTGATCCTCCCAAATTGAGCATTGTATATCCACATCCTTCTGATCCTTCCAATCCTTTATTTTTTGTTATTGATTCAGTACACATTTTTAAATGTATTCGTAACTATTGGATTAATCACAAAAAAAATGCAGGTCAATGTTTTTATTTTCCAGGTTTCGAAGATCATAATAAGTTTCCATTATTAGAAGCAAATTTCTCTACACTTAAACGACTATATTACATAGAAAGTAATAATTTAGTAAAGTTTGCTTATGGTTTAACTTTGAAGGCTTTATGTCCTACAAATCTTGAAAAACAAAATGTGAAACTTGTGCTTAAGATATTTAATAACTTTGTTATTCAGGGGCTTCAACTATTAGGAGAGCAACATACACTAATTAGTTATGAAACAACATCAATTTTTATTTCTTTAATTTGTACATGGTGGAAAATTATTAATGTTAAAACCCCTTTAAAGGGACAACATTTGCTTGATACTTATCGGCAACCGATTACTTTACCTCCAGACAACAAAGCATGTCAATTCTTGCGTAGAATTTTGTCATGGTTAGACTCGTGGAAGGAAAAAGATTGCACTACTGGCACCCTTACTAAAGAAACACATCTTGCTTTTACTCATACCACATACGCTTTACTTGAAATGACAAAATATTGCATTAAAGAATTAAAATTTCAGTATTTTCTTCTTGGAAAAATTCAAACAGATGCGTTAGAAAGTCCTTTTGGGAAAGATATGACACTTTCAGGTTCTCAATATTTAATATCAATTCGACAGCTTTATGAAGTAGAAGTTAAACTAAGAATGCAAACTTTTTTACCTCTAACTTTGTTTTCAAATGCTTATGGCCAGCTTAACTTAAAAGACATTAATTTGGAAGATTCGTGTAATGAAAATCCTTTAGAGCCATCAGTATCGCATAAGTTTAATATTACACTATCTGAGAAAGATTTTCGTGATGCTCAGTCATATCTACCTGTCTTAACATATTTAGCTGGTGTTTGTGCTAGAGCAGCACTTAAAATATTAAAATGCAACTCTTGTTCCAAATCACTTGTTCTTATTAAAACTTTTGAACTAAATTCTAACTATGATTTAATACGTAACTTAGACAGAGGAAGTTTATTGTGCCCTTCAGATGTCGTTACAGCGGTACTCTATAACTATATAATAGTTCAGAAACTTCTTTCTAATTATTATGAAAATATGTTCCTCAAACAAAATAATCAACGTCAAATTGCCTCAGAAATATCGATTAGCTTGATAAATTCAAATGAATTTTTTTTATATGATGAACCTTGTAACAATAATCCTGCTTCTGAACTAGTTTTAAAGCATATTATCCACACTTTTACAAATGCATTATTACATAACTACTGTTGGGAAAAAAATGATATTTAAAAAGTTGAAAAAAAGAAAAGAAAAATACATACTTTATTAGCTAAATAAATTGCATTATTTTTTGTATGTAATAAGTTGCATATGTTTTTATGTATGCATTATTTCTCTCTCTCTCTATATATATTTATTCATTTAGGCATATATCTATGCTTTTATATACGTATGGTTTATTTTAAAAATATTTTTAACTTATTTTACGATAACTTGTTGTTTGTGGAAAGTTTATTTTTTGGTAATTTTTAATGTTGTGTGTGTGTGCTATTGCAGAGAGTGAATTTTTGTTTATTACTGTGCATGATACCAATAAAGTTTTACAATATATTTAATTCACATTTGTAACAATGCATAATTGAATAATTACTTTTGGCAGAAAAGTAAGTGACAAACAGCTAAATAAATTGTGTAATCTATTTTTATGTATGTATTTATTTTCCTGTATATATATCTATAATTATATTGGTATAGAATTGTTTCAAAAATATATTAGAAATTTATTTTATAATTCTTTATATTGTGATTGTATTTGAAACCAATAAAGTTAATATTTTTAAATTTGTTTGCCTTTTTTCTGTTTTAAAAACTATTTCTAATTTTATTTCCCTTTTTGTAACTGTTCTGAATTACCAAAAATTTAAGGACAGAAAAGTAACAGACAAACAGCTAAATAAAAATTGTGTATTCTATTTTTATGTATGTATTTATTTTCCTGTATATATCTATAATTGTACTGATATAGATTTGTTTCAAAAATATATTTGAAATTTATTTTATAATTCTTTATGTTGTGATTGTATTTGATACCAAAAAAGTTACTGTTTTTTAATTTGTCTTTTTTTTAAAAAAAAAATTTCTAATTTTATTTCCCTTTTTGTAACTATTCTGAATAAAATGTTAAAAATAAATTTTAATGCTAAGAAATAAGCACAGTTTTGTAAAAAAAATATACAAATACAAAAGGTTCTTATGATTTGTTACAATGTTTTTAAATGTGTTTATGTTCATCGTAATGCGTGTTCGTAGTAAATACATCGATAATTACATACTTGCAATTATTATTTAAATAGGTAAACTAATATTTACTGTTATGTTTTATGTACATAAAATAGAATTTAATGATCAATTAATTTTTTAAAAAAATTCCCTGCATGTATGTTGGGTGAAAAAACAAAAAGTATTTAAAAATGCATCTGAAAAGTTCCGTAGGCGATGGACGAAGTCTCCCTACTAGAAGTGACGTCACAAATCAGTAGCGAGGCCTTGTATCTAGAAGGTGATGGTTGGACTCCGTGCGAGGGTAGCGAAGAGACACCACCAAGCGCGCTGATTGGTCAAATCAAATAGCGCGCACTTCCCCGACTTCCTGTAACACATTTCCGTCCCTTTTCACGAAATCAATCCTAAAAGTATCCAACAACCTAGAGGAAAGATGTTACACACCGAAAAACCGATTTTGCAAATTCAATTTTTTGATGTGTAACATCTTTCCTCTCGATTGCTGGAGATTTGTGGGAGTGATTTCGTGAAAAGGGGCGGAAATGTGTAACATGAATTTTGGGAAGCGCTCGCTATTTAATTTGAAAAATCAGAGTGCTTGGTGGTGTCTCTTCGCTACCCTCGCATTGAAGTTCGGTTTTTTCTCCTACATTCCGGAGAGACTTCCCCCCCCCCTGCGGTCTAGGCTTTGAGATCTTTGTTTTTGTTTTGTTTTCTCACTATAGGATCAGAGAAGAAGCTAAGTCCTTTAGCTGGATCTTGTAAAGATATATCCACGAGGGGTTAAACTCTAGTAGCCATCAAGTCGCCATCCTTTTTTATATTGTTAAATTTAGCATTTCAAAGTATTCTAATTCAAAAACTCGGTTTTGTTTGAGCTTGACTCTAAATCCGCACATACCAACAAGTCTTATTACACTTCCCCAAGGATAAACTTGCGATCCTTACGCTCAATTATCAAAGTCTGAGGGCTCGCCAAACAGATTTCGACGTTATTTCCCAAAATTGTTTGTTACTCATGTTGGCAGAGTAACGACGTGGTAAGAGAATGACGAACGTATTTCGTCGACCGGAAGGCCTGGGTTTGATGCCCGATGCCACCAAATGCCCACCGAGTACAAATCGGAGAACGTGCTTGTTAAATCTGTGGGTTCGAACGGTGTCGCCATCTATTGTGTTACGTGAGCAAAATCGCACTGTCACCCTCTTGGGGGGCTCAAAGCTTAGGCTAACGACAGGCGTAAATTTCTAGCCCTTAGCCGCGATGAATTTCGTGGACCTTGATCTGATGTCACTGTCGATCAGGTGGCATAAGCAACAACACATGTTGTGGCTCTCAGATGGATATTACTTATCGTCAAACAAGTGGATTGGGTATTGTTATTCAAGATATTGGGGACATATGTGCGGCAGAATGCTTATTTGAAAATGGACAAACAGTGATTTCGATGGTCGTATACATTTCTCCGAATCAAATGATGAAAAAAAATTAAAGGTTTCCTGCATTTTTTACTTTTACCATATACTGAAGGTGGTTTTGCTCTTTTAAAAAATCTATCACTGGCTTTCCATGATTTTGAGTAGTGATTTTAAAGTTAACTTCAGTTTGCTAGAAGCCGAGCCACTCATAGCTTTTTTGAATGAAGAATTCAAGCTCGAAATGAACACAAATTTAAATGTTTCGACAACTAACAGTGGTATCGTTATTGACGCTATTTTTCAACGGTTTTTAAATACTTGAAATCACAAATATATATGTCATATTTTAGTTATCATAAGTTATCATTACCGTTCTTCCCTAAATTGAAAAAGAATAATAATTTTTGTTCAAAAAAATTGCATTACTCCTTGTGTTAATTAAATAAAATTTTCCTTAAATATATAATAATTATTCCATAGAAAATTATTTCCAATTCTACTCGATTAATTTTTTCCATTATTTAAGTTGCTATTGAGAATTTACCACGATAACATGTCAGATGTTACACATCTTATGCGACTACTGTAAGGCTCGTTTTGTGAACGAAAAAGTTTAACATTGAGTAAAAACTTAGTATTGTTAGTGAGATAGCTGCTTTCTGTCTTCATTATTTTTATTTTTATTTAATTTACTTTATAAAAGAATTTCCTTTTCTGTATAGGAAATGATTATTTTTTTTTACCTCAAGTCTGAAACATTTCTTCTTTAGCAGCCATTTAACTGAGATTTTTAAAAGTACAACTATTAAAAATTTTGCAAAATTAGATTTTACTATTTGCCAATTTTGTAGACGCTTTTAATGAGCAAAAAAAAAAGCAATAAAATTCTTATTTTAACTTTAATAAATTGACCTTTGAATAAATTTAATTTCACGACTATTTTGACAATCTATGAAAAGCTAATCAAACATTTCAAAAAATATTGCCTAACCTTTAAACTTTATTTATATCATCTATTTAGTAATTCTTCCCTAAGTATTTTTAGAATTTTATCTCGTTAGTAGCTTAGAATTTCGAAAAAACCACTAACGTTTTTAAGTTCATAACGGTCTAAGGTAATTACTAGTATTTCAAAAGGAGAACTGTGGCTTTTGTGGTATAAATAATAATTAAAAAATGCCTTATTTTTTACTCATCAACCAGATAATGCATCAGTTACCACATATAATTCAAATGATTTTTATAAATCCTTAATAACCAATACATATACTAAAAGAATTTAAACCATTATAATTATTTCTTGAAAAACTTATCCAAGCGACAAATTATGTACTTTTTTTAGTTCCTTCAAAAATGTCAAGATATCTTATTATTTTTTAAAAAATTCCAAATTCTAGGGTGAACATTATCTTTGTTAGAACATCCCATATGCAAATAATTGCAAGCAAAGCAATACTTGCTTCAACGGACAAGACCGTATTTTAGTTTTGTCTTTCAATTACAGCTCAAAAGTTCTTATCGAATATTTATTTTTTAATGCTCTCTCTGCAACCAAATCCCTCATGCAGCCGAAGTTTAATTGGTTGGAATCCATATCGCTGATGGTATGTATTCTATTTACCGAGTGAAAAAATAACATCTGCTCAGCAGAAAGAATAAAAGGGCTTATTTATACGTTCGAAACAAAAAGCAATCGTTTGCTTTTCTTCTTTGTTAGATACGAATACGTCATGGTCCAACCAACCAGACTAAACAAATCTTTCTGCTTAGTTGCGCCATTTTCAAAAAGGTTTAACTTACCTTCTCAAAGGTATGATGCACAGTAACTTTATCGTTTTCTACTTCGATACATTCACTTGGGAGAGATTTCATTTTTTCTGGAATAGAGAAAATAGGATAATTTTTTCGAACAGAAAAAGAACAGTTTCATTTGCCATAAAATTTGCATGGAGCTACGAACATAAAGAACAATTTCTTTTTTTATTCTTACTTAACCAATTGAAGGTTCCTTTTACACCAGAATTCTGAAGCTCATTCAGTAAAATTCTTTCGCTGTCTACTAGATTATTTAAGAATTGTTTTTGCTGTGGGGTTTCTTCGTATTTGAATGGTATATCAACGCCTTCTTCTTTGTATTCTTCCTATAAAGTAGATAATATAAATAAATAAGGGAATGACTATAAAATTACTGCTAAATCTTTAACAACAGAATATATTTGAATAATTTCATTAACCTTTCTGTTGTAATTTTATGTTGAAAAAAGTACATTTCAACCTTATTACTTATAATTCTAATAATTCTTAAAGTATTTTTAAAATATGTAAAATATTCTTATTTTTTAAAATTCAGTGAAAAAAGGTATGGTACTGATATATATATAGTTAAAATCTTTCATGAATTTGAAATTTTATTATTCTATATTTCCCAGGAGTGCATTTGTGTTGTATAAAAGAACACAACTTCAGATCGGAAAGCTTTTTCAGGTAGTTCAATATTCATATAAATAAAAAGTGGTTGTAGTACTGTATTTATCTATTTATCATACAAAAAGTTTTAAAAACTAAGAAATTTTCTAATAAGCAAGAAATTTATTTTGGTGCCAATTTGATATCATGGGTCTACACGCCAAGTTGTTCATGTTTGCCACGATGGGCGATAACATTATAATATGGTTACCTTGATATTTTTATCATCTAGCAATGTGGTTGCCATAGGGATAACATATATTATTGTCAACTTTTATTGTTTTTTCTCCGTAGTAACCCTATTATAAGTTCAGACGATTATAATCCGATTTCTTTAAAAAACATAGCGTGAATATAACAAGCTTTTTTTGATTAATCCTTTCTAATTAAAAAATTGACTCGTTCTATATTCAAGATCTAAGTGATGAATGGAATGTCCCTTTCTTTAAATTTACTTCTCGTGCTACTTCTCTAATATTATCTAATTTTATTTAATCTTATTTTGCCTTGGATGTAACTTTATTACTACTTATCTATACAAACAAATAAAATTGAAGTGTCTGTAATTTAAAATTAACAGTTTTTTACTAAATTCATTTAAAAATAAATACGGTACTTATATCAAAAAATCAATTTTTAAAGCTTTTGTCTGCCTGTTTGTTCCGGCTAATCACTCTGAAACGCGTGTGGCTGGACCGCTTTCGAAAATTCTTTCACCAATGGAAAACAACATTATCAGAGAGTAACATAGGGTATATTTTATTCCCGTATTCCTACGGGAATGGGAAATACACGGGTGAAAACATGGGGCGCTGCCTATGCCCCTCCAAGTTGGCGCAAGATTATGCATTTTGTCAATACTGAAAATTTTAATGAAAATTTTCTCACATTTGTAACAAATAACTGAAACATAGTATAATTTAGCATCCTTACTAAATGCTATTTTTAGATGTTTTTTTAAATGTCAAGCGTTTATTACGTTACGTTTATTAAATGTCAAACTCAAACTTTGAGAAATATTGCCAAGTTGGCTAAAAAATCTCTATTCCGACAATCCCAGAAATTTAAATATAAATTTTCTCCCACTTTTTAAAGGAGAAATGACAAAGTCTTAGCAAATTGCGTGATATTGAAATCTCTACTGTTTCAAGTTTGGTCTTCAAACTTTGTTGACTCATGGAACCCTTAGAAATATTAGGTGTTGTGGGGGAACCCTATCCCTTGGAAGAGTATAAACTAAAATATTTGAAGTTGATCAACATGTAATGTGTATTTTACGAAACGGCAGTTAAAGAAATTTACTGTATTATATATATATATATATGTTTTTGACAATTACGTCGAGGAAACCTTTTCACTTAAAGCCGTTGTTCCGAACGGAGTTAAAATGTAAGTAAGTGAGAATCATCTACGTAATTCTCTTTGAATTTGCAACTAAAAAGTTAGGAGTTGTTCTAGCTTAAATTTATAGATTTTAGCGTCGAATATATTTGTACGAAGTTGTTCCCTTTCCTTCATTGAGAAGCCTTCTGATTTATCATAATATTCGAAATGATTTTTCGTCTCCTCATTTTTAGTTTTCCCTTCTAGAAAATAATTTGTAATTTTTTTTACTGAAAATTGTGATTCATTACATAAGTTTTAACAAGGTCCTTTAAATTCGATTCATTTTCATTTAATTCATTTCATTCTTTAGAAAATTGGCTAGTTTTTCAAAACATTGCTCATAATTCTATTCGAGCAATGATGACACAAGTTTTTTAAAAATCAATGCACTCAATTTTCTTTAATTTTTATAATATGCATATTCATTTCTTGAATAGAAATATTAACTTCATTTAGAATAACCAATATGTCTGCTAAATCGGGTAGACTTTGAAACCATATTTCCTCACTTAATTATGGAACATAGTCATGATTTGATTCATTTAAAAATAATCTAAATTTCGAATGTAGAAACAGGATTCTATGGTTTTTGAATAATTTTCCACATAGTCAAGCAAATAATCTTGAATTTAATTTTCTTGCGTTTATAAAATGCATCATTTTCCCAGCATAAATTAAAGCATCCTTTAATGCATTCATTCTTTATTCGTTTTACTGCTGTGATTTACTATAACAAATAAGTTATTATGATCGAGTTTAATTTTTTTCCTTTCTCCATTCTTTTGTATGCTTATCAGAATCAAAAATGGCAAAAAATTCCAATATAATATTAGCTTACTTATCATTGACTTTGGCAATCTTAAGTCTCAATTTTCTGCATACAAACGGAAAAATAACCTTTAAAACCTGTTGATCTGAGTACTCGTCCAATAATTTCAGGTGAAATTAAAAAGGAAAACTATTCATTGATTTTTATAGAAATTTTTCACATCTCTTTTAACTAAAATTTTTTTTCTTTCGTCGAATTAGCTTTGTTGGACAGATATCGTTGTAAATTTTATTTTCCTCTATCAAGTGCTTTATATTAAAGTAGTAAGCAGCCCGGCTGGTGAAAAATATTTATTTAGCAGATGTTCAATGTTGAATAAAAATAATTATCTTTCTAAATGCATTTTGTCGTTTCCTTTTTTTATTAAGCAGATTATATTTGCTACATGTAAAATTATGCCAAACGATACTTTAAACATCAGTTTGAATGGAATTTGGGGGGAATTTTTAAAAAATTCTTAATATTTTTTTGGATATATGATGAATTTAATTAAAAGTATGAAGATCAAAATTCGAAAATTTGGTGCTAGATTACTTTTATGGGACTCTTTTCCCTATTTGTTTTTCATTTAATTTTTTTAATGAAATTAAAAATAAATTATATTAAATATATAAATTTATTGGATTTAAATGTAGTTAATAAAGCGAAATTTTGCTTCTTTAAGTTAATTTCGGAAATTCAGCTGCAGAGCTTTTCTTGCAAATTATTAAAGTACCCGATTAGTTCTAGAAGCCACCATATTTCAAGTATATTTTGTTTAAAAAGTTTTTTTTTAAATTTCCTTTTAGGACACAGTTTTTAAACTGATGTACAAAAATACCTGGTATTAAATTTATTTAATTAGAGTTTAGAGTTAGATTTCGTCAATGCAAAAAATTGAATTATAAAGTTTTTCTGTCAAATTATTTGAAAAAGTAAAAAAAAAAAAAAAAAAAAATAGAAACTTTTTATTCGAGTTAATAATATTATTTCATTCAGAAATATTTAGACTTTTTTTAAAATTGAAGGGAAAAAAAATATTTTTAAAGTTTTACTCCAGCACACTTTTTAAAGATAATATTTTGGTGAAACAAATATTTGTTATAAATAAGGTAATTAATATTTAACTGGGGAATTATTTTTTGAAAACAATTTAAAATATAAAAAAAATGAAAAATTGTAAGATACAGTGAATCCTTACACTTTATTTACTGTGAAAGATAATATATTCGTTTGAGAGCACATTTTTTAAATAAATAATTCAATAATTCATTCGCAATCCAAAATGGTATCGGATGATTGGGTGAATTATGTCGACACAGTAAAATTGTCAGCTTCGTAAGTTGGAACGATAATTGAAGACAAGGTCGATACAATAAAACGCCAGCTTCCTAAGCGAAGACGGAGTCCAAGACAAGATAAAGCACGCGTCAGCTTCCTATGTGAAGACTGTGTCTGAAGACAAGGTAAAGCCATGCGTCAGCTTCCTAAGAGGTATTGGTACGTGAAGACAGGGCAAAGCTTTATGGATATTATAAAAAGTCAGCTCTCTAAATAAAGACGGTGTCCGAAGACAAGGTAAGGCTATGCGTCAGTATCCTAAGCGAGGACGGTGACCAAAGACAATGTAAAGGTATAAGGATATAATAAAAGCATGAGCTCCCTAATCGGAGACGGTTTCCAAAGACAAGGGAAAGCTTTCGATGATACATTAAAGACATAAAATCCTAAGCTGGAACGATGATCAAAGACAGGAAAAAAGACATAAAAAAAACTTTCTTTTTTTATAAATTGTTTCTTTAACATGTCTAGAATTCGGTGGTAAAGTGATTTTTTAAAATTCGAAGTCGTTATAAAGAAGCAAGTGTTAGAAGAGCAGCTGTTCGGAGCGTTGAGTTGGCGCGCCTATTGTGAACAGTCTGCTCGATACTATTGACGCTTTTATGCAAACATATGTTCATACAAGTATAGACAAGTTTGTAGAGGTTTAAAGGGAAATATCTATAGTTATTGAATATTTCGTCGAACTAGTTTTAGTTTTCGCCACCAGGCAGCGCCGATTGAGGGTAAGTTAAGATTTTCATTGTTTTAATCGACTTGAAAACTTTAAACGCATTTTCTTAATATACTGTGTTTTTCAAACTTTCTTCCATCATATCTCAAGAACAGTGTGACCGAATGACTTCAAATTTATAGGGTAGACTAAGAACATATACACACCAAATGGACTACAATCATTCCAAATTCAGAATATTTCTAATTTTTATAACTAAAACATAACAAAAAACCCATGACATTCGAAACTTTTTCATCGGAGGTCTACCAAAAATCAAAATTTTGATATTTTCAATTGGGTGTAGTTCATTCTGTGTATTTAAACTTATAGATTTTAACGCCTTTAATTTTTTTATATTTCAAATAAGCAATCAGCCGGAATCGTGGAGGAAGCGAGCATCCGTTTTTTCGAGGCGGGTGTGTTCAGAGCGCTATAACTCACGTTCTATTGAATATTTTTGGCTAAAAATTTATACATACTCTTAATATACGTATAAATAAATGATAAAAACTTAATGTTCTACCTTTTTACTGGTCATCAAAAAAATTCTCTAAAAATGCTTAAAAAACAGGTCGTTACATGGTTGAACCACCTTAAATAAATAAATAGTTTACACACAGAGGTAAAAAAAAAAAAAAAGCGCAAAACATAGTTAATAAATTATTTAATGAAATGACTGGATAATTGCTTCGAAAAAAATCTTAAAACTTTATAATTTTTTTATCTTACGTAAATTTTGTAAAGTATTAGACACTTTTACAGGAAAAAATATTTTCAGGCAATTATATGTACATGTATTCTGAATAAAAATATGAGCAATTTCAAAGCATATCGTGCAATAGTTTTGAATAGTGTACGTAAAGGTACTAATTTGTGATATTGGTACGTTTTCCTCTAAATTGTTTCAAATTTTTGTCAAGTTGGATGATAACATTACACGTATGGTTACCTTGATTTTTATCGTTTGTACTGTTTGCTAATAATGCTTATGTATATATGATCGTTAATTTTATTGGTTTATTTTTATTGCGAAATAATTCTATTAATTTCAAGCGATTCGATAGCTTAAAAAGTTTAACCATTTCTAAATTGGACACTATTGTTATAGTTTAAAGTTCTATTTTTGTGATTTCTTTCTGTTGGATAATGATATTTCAGAAATTCTTGGTGATTACCAAAGCCCTTGATTTTCCCCCGATTGTTTATAATCCTATGTATTTAGTACGTAAAATTTAACTAAGCATTTGTTAGTAATAATTAATTTTTATTAATTAATGCTAATTATTTATTCAATAATTAATTTTTTACTGTTTTTTGTTCCCGAAAATCGACAAAATCAAAAGAATATGTTGGGCGGCGTATTGGAGCGTGATCAGAGAAATGGTGGATTTTCAACCTTCAACCCCCTCCCTCCCTTTGAAAAATTCCTGTATGGCCACTGTTACGGACTAACAGGTTCACCAAATTCACACGTTTTTTTTTCAATGTTATTTACGTTTGATAATTATTAGAACTAAAAATTATCTTTTCCACATTACACATATGTATGTATATTGATAAAGATATCTACCATCTTATATTGATAAATATATATTTTCTGTTTTATTGAAACTTTTTAAATATTTTTAATCATATAATATGCATCGAGCTACGAAAAATTTAAAGAAATAAATCACACACGCACACAAAATTGAATTCAGAAAATTAAAAAAAAACAAGAATGGTTAGTGTAAACAGGAAGTAAACAAAGCATCTCCTTTAGAGATGAAATGAATTTTTTATTCTAAAAAATATTTTTATTATGTAAAAAGCGGACATTATAGATTGCATAGGAATGTTACATTATTTCTAAATTTTGTTTAAATAACTCCGTAAAAATTCTAAAATGTAGAATTTCGGAATCAAAGGAAGAATGCCTTTGTTTGAAACAAAAACGAAGTTGTTTAGAAAAAAATATATTTTTGTGAAAGTCTTACCCCGTCCTCCTACACAAAATATTGTACTTAGTTATACTTTTTGATTTCGAACAAGAAAGATTTTTGAAAAGTAAAGAAGTCCTTTATTTGTATTTACGTTTTTGTGTGTTCAGCTTATCTCAAATAGGAAGAAAGAAGTTTTTTCAAAAGTAAACATGAGTGCAAAAATACGTTTTGCTTCAAACAGTTTTTAATGGTATTGTTCTACGCTTTATGAAAAATAAAAAGAAAGGTAGTGAAAAAAGTTATTCAATTAATTAATATGAAATATAATAAAATTCTATTGTTATACATTTTCAAGTATTCTTTTTTTAAAAAAAAAAGAGTGTGTGGTGTGCTTATGACTACACGATAGAAGTGAATAAATTTTTGTATTTTGTCATATAAAATTATTTATTCATTATTATTATGTATGAGAGAGAATACCTAGACATTTGTTTGCATTCACTGCATAAAAAAGATTCAAAATGTAAAAATACTATCTGATGAAAACATTTCAGCATTTTCTTATAATCTTCAAGTTTTCACTCTAAATCGCTTTTTTTAAAAAATATAGAACACTATCAGTTGTAATGTATCAGAAAGTTGTCTTTCTGCACATGCTCCGTAAACCTCAAGCTGGTCAATTCTGTTGTAGGTTTATAACAATTAATTATTACTCATTTGATTATAGCAATTTTTTTTGTTACATATTTATGGCTCTTGAAATGGAAAAGTGCCTTTTTAAAATATTTTATGTGGAAAAAAGCAGCAAAATAGAAAAAAATTTCAAATTACGAAATTCCATAAATTTTTTACAGAAGTGTACAATATTGCATCTCAGTCTAACTTGGCAGCGTTGAGAATGATATACAATGTACCAATCTACTTGAAAATAGATGTAACTTCTTTTTTTGGGGGGGGGATTTAAATCCAAGAAAATTCATAGAAATTGTAAAAATGTAAACATTGTAGAGTTTGGGATGTTAATACTATATTTCAAGTTAATCACACTGTTCAAACATTTATTTTTTAAACAAAGAATAAAAACAGCAATAGAGCAACGTCATAAAATTCCAGTTTGGCTGAAAAACCGATTTTCTACGCTAATTTGTTATTGTTGTAAGTCTTTTTTATTCCGATCCATTGTTACGAGCGTTACAAAACCAAGCGTAACACTGTTTGGCTTCTTAAAACGCATCATTCAAGTTCACTCTCCAGCAAAAC
>BMAO01025649.1:0-91062 GCA_019973975.1 Trichonephila clavata
TTTGGCACAAAATATGCGGTGAAGAACAACATTTAAAAGTTTAAACTTTAAACAAATGCAATTCTATGCCTTACCAAGTTCACCGAGAGCAACGTGCATTCACAAACAATATTTTAAAGAGATAAACTTCAAAAGCTTCTCTCACTTATATTAAGTTTCCACTGCTGAGTGATATTTTAAAATTTCTTTAGCTAAATAAGATTTTCTTATAGAAAAATAGTTATTTTGAAAACTTCATCTAAAACACTTGGGTAAATGCATTACCAAAAAGAAAAACTTTAAATATATGTACATATTTAATATATTCATTTTACAAGGGCACAATATCCTGCACACTTTCGGTGTAGGCTAGTTTTTCAAAGTCTCAAAATTCAAGTTCAGGTGACCATTATTTACAATACTGTGTCCAGATATTGCAATTTTTGGACCTAGATACACAAAAAGGATCATTTGAATGTCTGATCAAAGAGTCGTTTGAATAACACAGTTTATGACGAAAACTTTCTTTCATACTTTTCGTTGAAAGCTTTCAAATGCACCCGGCTAGTCCAAACTAATCTTTCCTTCTAATGATCCTTTTTCTCAGATTTGATGTGTCCATTTTGTTGGGGTACATTACCATTTTTTTCATGATTCGCTTGCTCCTTATTGTTTAAATCTTTTTGCTTCTTAATAGCTCTGTTTCTCAAGTAAGTGTTTTGAAAATAATCATAGAACATAAGCAAAAAAGGCCAGCTAAGAAGGTATTTAAGTAAATGATGAATTTCGAAACTTTGCAGTTGCCCACCATCAACGTCAGCACGTAGAAAAAGACCATGACGAATTGGATCTACAAAAAAAATAGAAATTATATCCATTAATACAATTAAACATAAAAAGAATTCGATACATATTGACTCATTACTAACGAGTATTCAAAAGAATTAGAAATTTTATAACTAATATATAAATACAAACAGTGCATGTGGTATCAGTATATATATTATATAACAATAGAAAAAAGCATTGGGCTGTCGTATTTTTTTTAGCTACGAGAGTGTTACTTGACATTTTATTACAACATTGATATCGGATCTAAGCGGAAATAAGTAAATGTGTGGCATTTAGTCAATAAAATAATACTCGACCATTATGCGAATCTTTTTCTTGTATTGAGTGTATTTGCTGCCTTTGTGTGTATGCATTACAGATATTAATTTGATCAAAGTCATGGATCGAATAGTTTACTTTCAAAAATGTCAGAAGCTTAGTCAAAAATAACGTTTAAAAATAAATTTTAACAGAAAAAGGATTAACGAGAGCTATTGGCGACAGACCTCTTAATTTTGTGAGACTACTCCTGAGCGGGCACCTCGCCCCTGCCCTCTCCTAACTACCACACTAACGGGAGGACATTGAGCCTCAACAGATTTCATGCGTATTGTCCCCTCTACACGGCGGATAGAAAAAGACATTGAACATTTAACAGATTTTGCAATCTCAAGGGCCAAATTGAGATTGTAAAATCTGTTAAATGTTCAAAATGTGCATTTTAATGTACTGGCAGAAGTCCTTAAATTTCTGGTTCACATTTAAAACGTTAAAAACAAAAAGAAACTATACATTCAGAAGGGATCAAATGTCCAGAGATCGCAAACAAACATTATCTCAGCTATCCTCTGATTTGTCGATTAAGGCAAGTAATTCGCCTTGAACCTTTAAAAGATCACAATGAAAGTTGAAGTTATTCAAAGTTTTTCTTTCCTAAAAAGATTCTAAAGCTGCATTTTATCAATACAACAATATTTTATAAAATGTTTGGGTTTTTTGTTTCATGACTATTTTATACCAATATTAATCTTAAGCAAAATAGAATTCAAAATAGTTACGTTAATATATTGAAAATGTACTCTACAAAACAAATTTTAAAAATATGCCGCGATTATAAATTTATCAAATATCTAAAATTATATATATGCAAAAAAATTTACCATTTGGAAAGTAGTCAAATATTTCTTCCACCACAAGTATTTCTGTACACTGGGTCCAAGTGCCGCTAATCCATAGTACGAATACATGACTGTGTGAACAATGGTATTGATAAGAGGGAAGAAATAATTGTAATTTCCTAAAAGAAACAAAACATTTTTCATTTGTACCAAGTATTCGAAACTTGACCTATTAAAAATTTTAATAGCATTAAACTTTGATGTAAAATATCTAGTAAAACCACACATAGAATTAAAAAAATCAACAAATACAATTGTAGCAATTTCTAATTAAACACGACAGATTTTACTAGTCGATTTTAAGTTTATAGCTCAATCATTTTCCCTTTGTTTTCGATAAACTGAATTAGCTATTTCATTGAATGGTTGATCATTTCCCCCAAAATATTTTTACACAGGCAGAAAAGAAAGGAACACAAAGCTTGGCCTACCTGGTTCAACTCTGAATCCTCCCCAAACAGCGATGGGAACTACAGCATGATGCACAACGTGAAGAGTAGAAATATGTTTATTCTTTTTCCTCAGCACGAAAAAAATCTGAAATCAAAACTTAAGCATAAATATCCTGCGAAGAAACGTTTTGGGCAATAATAGAAACACAAGATATGCGAGCATCTTTTTCTCTTAATACTTTTATCAATAAGGGAATTTATATGTATCGACTTTATATCGGTTTAATGCGAAAGTGTTGAATATGACTTTGAGAGCACTTTTAAAAATTTCCAAAAGTTCTGCTTACATTGATTATTAATGTCGTACAAGAAGCAAAAAGTCGACGTACCTCGTAATTTTGAACTATGATCGAGGATGATAATTCAATTACTATCCCTCTCTCCACACTTCCACACCAAAGCAATGGTACGACTTCGAGCCTAGACAGATTTGACACGCATCAAACCCTCTACTTGACTGGTCTTAAATGACAACACGGCTCAAATCGGCTACTCTCCATGACTGAGCTTAAATGACAACACGGCTCAAATCGGCTACTCTCCATGGCTGAGCTTAAATGACAACACGGCTCAAATCGGCTACTCTCCATGGCTGAGCTTAAATGACAACACGGCTCAAATCGGCTACTCTCCATGACTGAGCTTAAATGACAACACGGCTCAATCGGCTACTCTCATGACTGAGCTTAAATGACAACACGGCTCGAATCGGCTACTCTCCATGACTGAGCTTAAATGACAACACGGCTCGAATCGGCTACTCTTCATGACTGAGCTTAAATGACAACATGATTCTAATCAGCAACTTGACGAAAACATAGTCAGCTACGAATTGCATGTTAATACGAAAGTATCAATTGTCTAATATTTAAAAAAGCTATTGCAAAAGTTAACTTAAGCAGTTACATTAAACACTAAGCACTCTTAGTCAGATAAGGATTTAAGGACAAACTGAACAAAGTTCACTGGACAACAATTACCAAGAAATAACCAAACACTTTTTTACAAAAGCATATAACATCCACACACAATATATTTCTTAAATTAAAGAAAAACATCTTAGAAGAGTCAGTGGCATAAAATACACCCCTGCATCGTGGGCGGCAGGATTCGAAAGGGCCCCAAAGCCCGACTAATGTCATCAACGTATTTAACCAATTTTATAAAATATTAAAAGGCAAATCCTGACTTTTCAGGGGATCCCTAATGTTCACCGCTACGCCACCGACAAAAACATGTGAACGAAAACATGATTCAACTTCAACCGATCGATAAATAGTAGTAGGCATCTATTGCATCTCTCACTACGCCTTATTTAAGATATAAAATAAACAATATTTATATTAAATAAGAGATTAATATAAATGTTAAAATTATGTTGAAATTGTGTGTTAATTTTGTTGTGTTGATTATGTGTTAAATTGTTATTGCCACAGATGTTTCAAAATTATGGATTTTAAATGATACATGTTGCGGTGAAAACGCATAGCATTAAAACTGGCTGATTTTCCTTTATGTTCCTCATTATTTTCGAATAAAACTGTTTAATTTAGAGATCTAGGCTTTCAGAAAGGAATTAATTTCATCTACTGTTTAAACAGTACACTTTATTAAACCTTAAATTTTCCTTTCGTTCACGAGAATATCGGTTTGATTGTTCAATTTATCAGATTTCAGGCGAGTATTTATTGAGTCAGTGATCGATATATTTTTAAATATGGTAATTCCCCACCTCTTAATCTTTAAATAACTTTCTGCGGATACGAAAATGCTTAGCTAATAATAGAATTTAGTGTCCCTGCAAAGAAAAATATATTCATTAAAATTTCCCGGTCTACCAAACATTCTGAACTTAATGCTAATTCTGCTAAATTCTTCGCCCTTTTTTCCCCAATAAAGACTACTACATTTAAAAGCCGTTTAATACATATGAAGGAGTAAATTAAAAGTTTCTTTTTGTTTGCTTCTTATTTCAGAAAGGATTTTGTCTTTAAAAAGGTAGAAAACTCGCAACAAAATCCTAAATCTAGGCATGAAATTTAGTCGAAAATAGGACGCAAAAGTGAATCAAAACATTTAGAGTGTTTCGTCTTGAATTCTTTCAAATATTTATATTTTAAAAAACAGGAATCCCATTAGAAAAGGGGTGTCAAACTCAAAAAGCTAACTTGGGCCAAACAAACAAGGTTTACCTTTAGACGAGCCACAAAAAATAAAATCAATATTTATAAAAATGTATGTTTATTTCGAATTATACTTGATAACAAACATAAAAGAACAAAAAAAAATTATTGTTTATGTCCTGATACTTTCATCTCTTTGCTAATATTTCTATTAGGAGATAAATTTATATTTTATGCGTATTGTGTGCCGATTTATTCGTACTGGCCGGGCCTCAAAAGGGTTTGCTGTGGGCCACATGCGACCCGAGAGTTTGGACACCCCTATATTAGATGAACACTTTCTCATGAAATTGAAACTATAGGCAGGAATTTTAATACAGTGCTCAAATACGAAGATATTTCTTCAAAGTAAAAAAAATGAAACTGGATATTAATACAAAATGGTTATTCAACTCTTAAGGAGTATAAACGCTAACATTTTTCTTTAAGATTTTCCAGTTAAAAATTTAAAATGTCTTACCGTATCTGCAAATTCGATAAACTTCATGAAGAAAAACCACCATCCGAGCTCTGCTAACTAAAAAGAATAGAGTGTACTTCAATTTGAATGGATATATAATATTGTGCTTAATTACTTCACTATTTTAAGCATTATGCATTCACAATAAATTCAATTCAAGATGATCATTTTTAAACGTATTTTATCGCGAGAGAAAGATAAATTGACTTTGCAGTACTTAATATAACCATATTTAACTGTACATATAAATATACAAGTAAAAAAAACTCTTGCAAGATTACTCTATTTATTACAATCACCTCAGACATTCTCCTAAATTTGTAATCTAAAAATCACTAATGTTATTTTTTTAAATTTTTTATTTTTGCTTTCTAATGATTTTTTTTAAAAATTAAGTGCTTAACTAAAATACCTCTTGCAATAGAAATAAAAGCATGCAGAAAAATTCTAGTTTTTTTTAATTCCACCACATTGAACTCTCATTCGTATATCAATTTAAGTAACAATAATATGCTGTAGACAAACAGGTACTTACTCTCAAGGCATCGGGATCATTCTTGTTATCTATTCGGCAGAACCACTTGCTGGATGGCTTAAAAAGAATCCTGAACGTCTAGAGGGAAAAATGTTCCGTTAATATTTTTTTATTAGTTTTTTGGAATGCATTTAAATAAACGGAATTTAATTTGTTTAAATCAACAAGACTTTGGAACTAAACGAGAATTATAGATCCAGATTTTTGATCCTCAATAAATGAAAAAGATGCACTAGAACAGAAGACATTCATTTCTACATGCCACGTAAAAAACGAAACCAGACTCAACCCAAACTTTCAGTAATCCCCTATTACAGCGGCTCTTTAACTTTCGATCGCCGTGGCTCCCCTATATGCATTAGCCTGGCATCTTGGGGCCCTAAGATTTTTAACACACCTTACCCTCAACACATGGCTGAGTGATTCAAAAAGGTCCTCAATAATTCTAAGACTGTCTTTACTACTTATACAAATTTTTCTCTTTAAGAAAATATTCAACATCTAACTATAAAATATTACAAAATGCTAATTTCAAATAAATATACTTAACTGTATTGATTAAAATTTTTAATGAACTGATATGCTAATATTATCAGGTGTATTATTTGAAATCTGCAATCTCAATTCCGGTTCTACGCTTTCCAGACTGTTTTTGTCAGTTCTAATATAAATAACTAAAAATTTTCTTTTGCATAAATTAGTTCCGGAAGGCATCAGAAATGATCGAAATGCATGTTCTAGTGAGCCCTGTGTAATACTTTGTGGTGCACGGGGATTTTATAATCATTTTCAAAAAATAAAACTCATGTTCTAGTAAAGTTTTTTTCATTAGGACAATTTATTGATCTAGTCCAGTGATTTCCAAAGTGGTCTATATAGATCCCCAGGGGTCTATGATGACCTGCAAGGGGTTCACGTTAGCTAAACATTTTGGGGTCCATGAGATGCAAGTGGGAGTCTACGATAGTGGCTCTCATTAAATTAGATCGTGACTTTAATTTTAAAAGAAAATCTTATCAAATGGAAACCAAATTTTACCTATTTAACAGATTTATTTACTAAATTTCATGAGATTAATTTGCACTTACAAGGCGACAAGATCAGTTTTATTAAAACAAGAACAATTTCAGCGTTTCTTTCCAGAGTTAAACTTAAGTATAATACTGGAGGTCCCGAATTTTCTCAATTTGTCACACACAATCTGTGTGTGCGAGGACGTTTTATTCTACGTTCCACATTTAAATGCCTTTTATTCAGATTTTGAAACTAGATTTGAGAATGCTTTGACAATGGTAATACCATAGGCAATTAATGCAGATGGTCATATTGAAAAAAAATGTTATATTATAAATGAAACTAATCGTAATAAACACTAAAAAAGATCTTAAAGTTTAGAAACGGATGTCAGCAATTCTATTCGTTTCAAATTATGGAATATCGTAAGTTTTTAATTGCTTTTCCTAATGAGAAGACTTTCAGTGTGGAATTGCCATTCTCAAAAAAACTGGCACTATTAAGAGAGGAGATTTAAGGTTAAGCCTGACAAGATTCATACCAAATGTTGAAAATTTGTTATTGTAGCGCCAGATTAATCACTCCCATTAAAATAATTTGTTGTTTAGCTATTTTATTTAACAGTTATTTTATGTATTAGCATTTAATTTCATTAATTAATATGTGCTTTTTGTATTTTAAACACCATACTTCATTACCATTAGAATTTAATTCTTTTAAAGTAGCAGTAGTACCTGCTGTCAAAAAGACATTTAAGTTGATAAATTTGCAAAAATTGAATATGAATTAAGCAAGGGTCTACCCCAAACTGAAAAACTGGGCAAGGGGTCTATGAGACAAAAAAGTTTGGGAACCTCTGATCTAGTCTATAAAGGTACATCTTCCAATTTTTCCACGAGGTGTTTCAGATTTTGTAAAAGAGAAATCTTAACATTAAACGAAATTCCTCTGCGGATCCCCTAGAAGAGCGTGAGTGATTTTGGGGTTTATTGGCGCAAGAGCCGATTTCGGCTATACTGCGCCAAACATTTGTTTTAATATCTGTGGTCTAGACGGGAAGAGAAAGAAAGAATGAATTGAATGACAAGAAAGAGGGTCGAAAATAGAGAAGGATCACTAGGGTACCCCGGGTTCGTGAAGCCCGTGTTTACCAAAGACAGTAAACCCCGTGGGAAAAGGAAAAGATCACTAGGGCACCTCGGGATTGTGACACCCGTACTCACCTAAAGAAGGTGAGCCCCCTGAGGGGCCTAGAAGAGAGCTGTGGACCCCTGTGGTCCACGGACCACTATTTGAGAACCACCGTCTTATTAGATTTCATGAAGGGCCCTTGCAAAATAAGTGAGATAAAATCCCGTCACGATTAGCGCATCCTCAATGGGATCCTGCCATTTCAAGGGGAAAGAAATACGAGTAGCAGCCTTTTCTGTAACTGGCTATATTCCTGAATAAAAGTGCACAAATTTTCCACAAATAGCCGAATTACCCTTTTTAGCACATTCGCTACGGGCTACTTTTCATAAGTTTTTCAAACAAATCGAGGTATTTTGCTTATCTAAAGATGTTTTAACAGAAGCTTGTTAAAGTTACAATTATTTTTGAAATTAAATATTTTATTAAAATTTTCAAAAATTGTTCATCCTTATTGTTAACCACGCAAAAAAAAAAAAAAAAAATAGAATCCAATAATTGATACATTTCGTTTTCAATTAGTCTGTTACGATCAGAAACAAAACACAAATTGTTCGGCACGATGCTTTGATTCTTCGATAAATTAAAAAGTTGTCTCTAGCACCGTTAGGTAAAAGAAATCCAATGGCATGAGTGAGTTGCTACACTTTATTTTTACTATACATTCCATCAATGATAATTATTTTCGCATTTTAATTTGATAGTTAACATATCAATTCCTTAAAATCTTACTTTTATTATTTCCCTTAATGTATAAAAGAAAAATTCATGCTAAAGAAAAGAAACAAAATTACGATATTTTTTTAACTTGTGTTTGATGAAATTTTTAACAAACTTAAGGGGACATGGTATGATTTACGCAAAAATTTTTAATTTAAGGATTTTCAAATTTTATTTATTTTTTTGCCGCCTCCTATGTATACTATGTAAAACAGATTTTGTGCTCAAAATTTCATAAAAAGCTAACCATTTAATTTTTTTTTCAGGAAAAATCTTTTTACTCCTCTTACAAAAATTTACATACATGCATGAAATTTGATTTACAAGTACATCAAAATATGCATAACAAAAGTTGGTATGGGTTTTGCGATAACCCGATTTGTATTAGTACAATACTTTTTATGAATGCTTATTGAAAATTCCTTACAAAAATGTACAAATTCCGAGTTAAATTATTTTTAAAAAATAAGTTTTGCTTTGATTCAAAAGTGCATACCAACTTTTGTTACATGTACTATTAGCAATAGATAAAAAATTCAAAGCATTATGCACAATAGAAAAAGGCCTTAACATTTTAAATTAATGTATCTCGAAAATAAAATAGCTAAAGTTTTGATTTGCCTTAGGGACGCAAATAAAAACGAACGTAAAAGCTATCATAATTCTGTGTTTTTTAAGTTTAGTGCTTTTAAATTTTGTGAGGTCATAGAAATGTATATAAAGAATAATTTAAGCCAAGAAAAATAAATTTTTTTTTGACAGATTGTCAATTGAATCGTACTGTGTCCCCTTAACTTACAATTAGTAGAAAAGTTTAAGTATTTAACTTTGCAGATCTAATTTCCCGAGATACTTTCACACAATGGCTGTGAACAAAAGTTATAAAAATTTAAAGATTCACAACAGCAAAAATTTTATTGGGAGTACATAATACTTAAACTACTGGAACGTAGAGATTATTAACAAAGCTTGACATTCGATTTACTTCTTTTTATATCCATGAATAAATACATTGTTACCCAATTCAAAAAATTAATCTTTATTCTATTTATTACAAAAAAATTTGTCATTTTACTTAGATACATAATTGCATTATTTAACGAGCCCTATCAAATACTTTGATCTGTTATGAAGGTTAAACGTCTCATACGGCAAAAAGCTTTAATCATAAAGGGAAGATATTAAAAAATTTTAATTATAAGGGAAAGTTTGTCTGCTGCCATTTAATTTTAATGATTCGTTTTACTTTTTTACCGGCGAAGTCAGAAGCTAAATTACTATTACTGAACATTGATTTTTCCATGTAGTTTATTTTCCCCTCTCTGGCAGAATTCTATTATTACAGACGTCTTTCTTAATGATGTCCGTCTATAGCTTGAGCAGTCAAGGACATTAATATTTTTTGTTTGCATGCAAGACAGAGCTCGCTTTGACAGGAGAACACAATTAACAATGAAATGAGGGTGAAAAAGAAATGTATGGCTTTGAAGCTAAAAATAAGTTTTCACTGGCAATCGTATGGTTGTTCCCCAATATTAAAATAACGTAATCAAAAAATGAACACGAAATCTAAAGATTAAAATTGAAAATATTTCTATTGGAAAGTTTAGTACGGAACGCTTCAAATTTTATAAGGCATTAGCCGTTACCCCGCCTGCTTTGCTGGATATTTGATGTTATATGCATATATACCGTGCGCTTGTATATATATCATTTGTATATATATCATTTGTACATATATAAATTGATATCTTAGCATTAAGAATTCTATTGTAATTCTCGCCTCTTTTTAAATAAAGACAGAACGTCCAAAAAGTTTCTAAATTTTAAGTAAAAATCTTTTACTCTCGTAACCTGCTCTCAAGTGGGTTTCCACAAAACCCATTTTTAGAGGATCTCCACTCAATAAAATAAACATGCTTCCCGAATTTCATGTCTAAATCTAATTTATTGATAAAAAAAATTCAGTTTTTGATAATACCAATAACGCCCCTTAAGCCCCCGCAACGACCTTTCGGGTCGATTCTCAAAACACTTTTTGTAGTGGATCTTTACTCCATGAAAGGAATGGGCTTACCAAATTTCTAGCATTTTGGTTTAATATTTCAAAAACTGGAGCACTTATCTCTAACGCCCCTTAAGCCTCCGCTACGCCCCTTATAGGTCAATTTTGCTAACTCTTAAATTTTCACTGGCATGCGTCCAACCATTCCCAAGGTTTCATAGCAATCGGATGAACGATTTAGGAAAGCATAAGAAACGCACACAATCTTATTTATATAGATAAAAAGAAAAATGACGCATGACAATAGATTCCTTATCAAAAAGGAATTGAAAAAGAATTTGCACAAAAAAATTAAATGCCGGCATTATTTTACATTTAATATTTTATAACTTCTTCCCGTGGAAGGTAATTATCGTGTCTTCCTTTTTTTTATTCTATAAAGAGTTTAAAATTTAATTTCGCTCATCTTTAAACTAAAAGACTACGTATAATCTCTCATTCATATTACTTCTGTATTTAAGTACTGAATTTTAGATAACCTTTGAAAATTTTTTAATTTAAATATTAAAGAGTTATTTTTAAACAAAAATCCTCAATCGGTAATTATTTTTGAACTATTTTACACAACAAGAATAATGGAATGTTGAAGCAGCAGTTAAACATTTCTAGTAAATCAAAAATATTACGCGTTCAACCAATAGAAATCCTGTGAATTTTTAAAATAAACAAAAGTTGAAAGTTTCCTTATTTTTGAAGCAATTAATCGATTTAAATTTCTGCGAAAAGAAAAAGAGAAGAGGAAAGGTGAGTGACCTTGACATAATAGTGTCCTTTTGAAACTTCTGCCAAGCCTACAGCGATTTGTATGCGATTAGAATAATCGACGGTAAGCATTTTTATAACACGTTTTCGCATAACTCGTTTAATGATATTCCTTAAAAATAAATGGAAATACTGTTTATACGAATTATTTCTATTCTTGAATTGAATTTCCAAAAATAAATCACTTCTTCCACTCAGTTGAATTTATGGCACTCAAATCAATTTTCTTAAATTGAAAGATAAAATGCAACACGAGGAATGAAAAACGCCCTTAGTTTTATTAAAAAATATGCAACCTTAAATCAAATTAAGACTAATAAAAGATAAAAGGAAACAAGACAATAAAATTTTACATAATAGTTTCAATAAATCTAATTTGAAAGGATTTCGATAGGTGAAACTCATTACGTTTTGAAAGTAAGCCTGTACTACTAGAAGATCGATACTTATCTTCCTGCTAACATATAAACCAGAATCTCGAGAAATCTTAGGTAACCATTTTTGAAGCCCTTAAAAATATGACCAAATACATCGAGATGCCCACTAGTTTGTTTAAAATTAATATTCGTCTTGAACACTATACAAAAAAGGCTATGAACGTTATTGAATCCCAATTGTACACTCGTTGTTTGAAATTTTATTAACTTCACTTAGAAGCAACTCGAAGTCTATATAACCGCGAAGTATATGGCGTCTTTTGAACCATCGGTTGATCAAGATGACACCCTACTTCTCCACATTTCTACATCACGCAAGCGTGAGGGCCTTAAACCTCAACGTATTTAACATGCATGCATGAATTTAACCACTCGACAGATCTTTAATGGTTCCAGAAATCCATTGGGTTCTTTCGTATTATCACAGCAACCGCTAACTATAATTAACTTGCCAAGTTGGAAACCCCGATTACCTACGTGTTGTACGCGCTGAATTGGCTACCAAGTGCTTCGTTTCATGCAATCTCGCCAATAGGTTGCGATAATACGCAAGTACCCTCGATTGTCATAACACCAACTACGAGCATAGCAGCGATCATGACAATTTTACTACCGCAACTACATTAAAGTATTAAGGATGGTATACGCCTTGCAACCCTTTTAACTTTTCCACCGTCATGCGATGACGTTGAAGGCGAGATATAGAAAAAATTTATTTCAGTTGACTGCTTTAGTGAAATCTTAATTTAATTCCATTTAATTCCTCTTGCATCGTAAACATCGAAAATAGTGACCAGGATCTCCGAGACCGCATAATAGAGTGTATAAATCTGTTTCTATATATAAAATCTGGATGGCCATGAATGTTGGCGCATTCTAGCACTTAGAACTTGTTTTTTGCTTTAATTTACACCAATGACTCATTTGAATATAATCGTGATTATCATTGAAATATTTTTCTGGGTTGGCAATAAGGGATGGTATTTTACACAAGTAGCAGATGCTTCAGTAAAAATATTTTGTAGCGAAATAATTTATTGGATCTTTTAGACTAGATTTTTAAAATATACTTCAAATCTTTGTACTTTCACATTATACTGTCGATCAATTTCGCCCATTCAAAAGATGTTGCCAACTCAAAGGACGTCATTAAATGCCGCCATCTAATTTTTTATTAATACGTTTGAACTGAAGTGGGAATGGTTTTTCACCATTGTCTAGCGGCATTTGACGACGTCTTTATTTGGCAAAATTGGTGGACGGTATAATATGTAAATACCAATATTAGGTTAAAGTGTAGTAAGTATACGGGGCCTTGGCGATGTCAATTTCTTTTGGCGACCAAAATCGATCGCCAAGCTACTTCACTTAGCAATACATTTCCGGAAGCCAGAATGAATTCGTTATCTCACCATAATATCCATATAAAAATCGCCAAATCCAAAAGCCCCCCCCCCTTATACTACACTTGAACCCTAATATTAACAAAAATATGCGTAAAGAAATTTACACACTTTAATCTTTAAACAAACATAAGTAGTAATTTAAAATTGCAATATAACTTCAATACACTGGATATTTTAAAATTAAATAAGTTTCTTAAAGATTGTAATATACAAAATACTTGTGTGGATCCATAAAAGATTTTAATCTTATAGAAGTTTACAATATTGGTCATTAAGAATTTTTTTTTTATTTCAACAAACATTTTTTTATCAACTTCACCCAGATAGTTAATTTTCTAAAACGCAGAATCCTTAAGAATTGTACTTTTAGTCTATTTTAACACACATTAGCCTTAATTTTATTAAAGATTAATTAAAATTGAGAAATATTTGCATGTCTTTGAATATGCCATAAAAATTAAGTGATGTTATGGTTTAAATGTAATGACTGAATCTCTTTCAATCCATGAATATTTATCGATTTAGCTTATGAATTTCGACAGTTGTATTACCATTTAACCATTTATTAAATTTAAGGATTACAAAAATCTTTCAGCTTACCTCCAAAATCAAATAGAAGTTTGTGAATACCAATACGAAGTTATACAAGAACATGGGATATCTAAGGTCGAATGGCTTTTTGTCCATCATCCATGCAGGTCCAATCTTTTTAACAAATAATACATAGAGAATAACCAACAAAAAAGTTGGACCTGGACCTTCCATCAGAGGCCATTTAGTAACTCGAGGATCTAAGAATTGAAAACATGAAAAAACTCAAATGAATTTGATTAGCAAAATAGTAAAAAAACCATTACGACTAAAAAATTTATTTTAACTATAATAACTTAACAACGGGTACTCGCGTATTATACCCCCCATCGAGACCTATTCCATCAAATCAAAAAACGTCGCCTAGATGTGTTGCTAACTGTGTTCATCATTGTTTGAACATAACGACAGAATTTGGCGACATTTAATTTGTGACGTCTTTTGATTTGGCAAAATGGCCTGACGGTATAATACGCTAGTACCAATAATGGCTTACTGTCACCTTGGGTACTTGCGTATTACCGCAACCTATCAGCGAAATTATATGAAACGAAGCATGTGTGGTTGCCATTTCAGTCCATACGACACATGCGAAATTGGGGTTGCCAACTCGGCAAGTTTTCTTGAACGTTGGCGATTTAGATAAAAATTAAGTGCCTCACCTAGCATGGATATAGGGAAGTTTTTTGAATATATTTGTCACCAGAAAGTTTTAGAAGTCTATGAAATATATGGAGCGATTATGGGACCATATGTTTATCAACCTCCTTTATTTATCATCGGTACTTACGTATTACCGCAACCTATTGGCGATATTACATGAAAAGCACATGGATGCCAATTCAGAGCGTACGACACATATGAAATCGAGGTTCCAACTTGGCGAGTTAGAGTTTGAGACTGTTGGGGTAATGCACAGTTGCTATTGTAGGCACTGGGTGCATGCGTATTAGCATCACCGCAGCCAAACTGGTACTAAACGAATCGTGCTACTTTTCAGCAAAGTCTTACGTGTTTTGTTTGAGAAAAAAATTAGTATGAATCTTTGTTTTCTTATAATATCGTGGCGCAAATTTGGCTGAGGTGACGCTAATACGCAAGTACCCACATTTCGTCTTAACCCAAGAAAAGAGCCGAGTTAATATAAAAATTTTGCTCTCGTTTTAGAATGCTAAGTAATTATACCCCATTTTTGCGATCATTCAACTAAGTGTCGATCTACTCGGATATCTCAACTAAAAAATATATCGAACTATTCAACATTGTAGTTACAAAAATTTTACAAATATCAAATTTAAAAAAATTGTAGTTTGACGAATTCCTAGAAATTAGAAATCTTTCCAAACGTCATAGGCACAAATTAAAAGTTACGATATTTAGACATTAGGAAAATGCAGGTTGAAAAAACTTGCAATGAATGCGTAAAAGTAATATGAATGACGAATGTTACATTGTAAAACCATAGAATTTATTCGAGAATGAATTCGAATTCATGTAATAAACATATATGAGAAACTTCCTTGAAGTTTATTAGAGTATCTTGGAATTAATCGAGATTTTTTCCCATTGTGATTTAAAAATAGAATATGTGACAGATGATTCAGGAAGATGTTGAATTAATCTAATTTAACAGCTACTATTTTCTCTCAAAATCATGGACAATATTATTTCTTTAATTACTGCTATTTGACCTTGAAACATCAAAAGTATCCAAAAGTAATTCAGTGTAATGTCAGTTATATTCATTATGTTTGTCATTACGGACCAATTAAGTTATTGAAACTGAACATAACATCCGTAAAATAATAAAATATGCTCTACTTAAAAACTTCATAACAAAGTATAAGACCATTCAAATACATACGAGTTAAATAAAATCTGATCACTAACAGTCAAAACATAAATGGATGTAAAAATAATTCCTAAAAATAAAATTAATATTTACATATACCAAACATTCCTCGAGGATTTTCTATGCTAGACTTTAAAATATTTCAAAATTTAAAGGATATTTCAATAATGAAAAAAAAATACACAGTCAAATTTCCTTTAAACTCCTTAAAATTAAGGTTATTTTATAGATTTTTTAAAACGTTACAATAAATTGAAAATTACCATTATTAACTATGCTGCACATAAAACATTGCATAAAAGCCAGTGTTGAACATATATTTATACCTTTAAGCATTAATTTGATACCGGTATGCAACAGATTTTTCTGCCACAAATAGTTGTAAAATTTAGTCAAATACTTCAATACGAAAACAGACTGGCCGCCAAAGATCTATTTGGTGCGATTTCAAAATCACGCCAAAATGAATAGCGTACCTATATCAAATTAGTGCTTCCAACCTTGTTTCAGACAAGATTTAATTAAATCTATTACCTCCATTCGCCATGTATTCATCGTATACATCCGATACAGACTGGACCAGAGTAGTCATGTTGAAACGAAGACGCTGTGCAACAAAAGGACTAGAAAATTAGCTGGGCTTTTATGAGGTGCTTAGAAGAGCAGCTCAAATCACAGCAAATGCAAAAATCACCAACTGAAAAATTTTAAAAAAATAATCATTACAATTTTAAAGTTAAATGGCATTTTTACTGAAAATAGAAAAGGAAATAAAATTCTTACACATGAATATATTTCATGCAACGAGCTTGGATTCATGCAACATCACGATCATATGACATTAGAAGCTATGTATCTCAATGTTGCCAACTTTTATTTCTTAAGGCTTGGTTATTAAAAAAAATCAGTTCATCAACACGTGCAAGAAAAAATACATTTAATGAAAAGTATATTACAAAGAAAGTTTAAAAGGACACACATTTAGGGTACTTCTTCATGTTAGCATATAATTACTTGTTTAAATTTGTTTTAAAAAACTTACAAGTAGTCAAATTTCATCCTTGACTTCGACGAAAAACATTTGATTGTATCTATCGGGCGACGGTCATATACTGAGCCTAATAATAGCCAAAAAACCATTTATACTCTACAAGGTATCATGAAATTACTTTTAAGTCATTGTAAACAGTAATTGCTGTCAATGACTTACAGTGTTTCAGCAGATTACATGCACCGTTGATTTCCACAAGTCATTAGCTACTTATGTCTATTTTTTTAAGTTTCTGAGGAATTCTTGCGTCATTTAATGTTCTAAAGGTTAATCGCTTAAATTGAATAAATACACGATTGAGGAATAAAAATGTAACATGATATATTCATATTTCTAAATTTAATTAGCAATAAAACTTAATACTTACCCTTTATCGGAATTAGTGCGAAAAAAATCTTAAGAAATATTGCCAATATAAAGGGTCATTTGTGTTACAAAAAAAGGAAGAATCTATAATCCCTTAAATCTATGGTTTTGCTAATTGGAGTTTATATATATATATTGATTTAATTATGTGCTTTTACGCAAGGTAAAGTTATTAGAGATTATTTCTTTCCCAAACTCGCTGGATTTGAATCCTCCCGATTATGAAACTAAATTGCACATGTTTTTGAATATTAAAATTCAGTTTTAAACTTATTCGATTTTTTTCCTGCACCTTTCATTAAGCAGCGTTTAAAAATACCTGAACCTAATTTTCCTAATAGTCATTTTTTTAAGATTAACTCTAATAGTTTTTCTATGAAAATACTTCAAGATATTATAATACAGACTATAAAAATACACACAATTTCTACCTTTTTAAAATGGGATCAATTTTTATACACTTACTCAAGCACAAGAATGTGTATAATGAAATTGAATACACAACCAATATACAAAAGATGCTAATTGAAAACTCGTTTATATAGATAAGGTTTTCAAATTTAATCTCTATATATATACATATATGTTCGTATATATGACCTCGCTTCACTCCAACACAGTTCATCCGATCACTATGCAAATTGGCATGCATGTATTTTTTTGTGGAGAGGGTTTTTGTGCTATCCTCTTTGTTGTAGCTCCCCCCACCAGGTAACTTCTAAGCAAAGCAACTAAGCAATACAATCAAGTTGCTAACATGATCTCCAGAAATGATGCCAACTTAGCTCTATCGTCAACATTTCGCTATGTTTTTCGATTAAGTCGTCAATTTCACGTAAGGAACGATGTTGATTCTGAATATTACAATTTTAACATAAAATAAATGCAACAGAAAGTAATATTAACGTATTACACATCCAGATATAAATTTACACTATTTTAAGTATTCATTACACAAAATTTGTAACAATATTACTTTTACTGAGCAGCAGCTTAGGAAGGTGCTTTCAAAATTCGACCCACAAAGGAATTACGAGGATGATATAAATAAAGAAATCTTTTGTATCAGACGAAACTACTATACCTACAGACTTTAAATTTAACATGATTTTTATTCAGCTGTGATATGCAAAAGGCTTTTTGTTTGATTTACAATTTACGTAAAATTTACTGATTTAAAACTTCTTTATCCTTCAGTTTGTATTGTTTAATTTTTCAATTCACCCCCGTGAAGAACGGATATACCTCTGCTTTTTTATAAATAACAAAAGACTCAAAATGACAAATTCGCTTTAATCAGAAGCATAAATTTGAGCATATCTTTATATTATCAATGATATTTATAACGTGATTTGCATAAAATTTTCATCGAAAGAGACAAAACGTGTAAAGATTTATTCTCTACTTACAACCTTTTTAACTTGTAAAATTTTACTTACTAGGATGCCAATTCATACAATTAACATTAACAATAAATCCCAACCAACGTAAATTTCTGTGCTATAAGTCTTATAAAAAAGGCCTTGGACTTCAAATATTTCCATTATCATTTACAACCTCTAGTTGCGAACGAAATTATTTTCAAATATATTAATTGCATAAAAAAAATCATTCTAAGTCCAATTGACATTTAAATTTTTTAAAATGTGGTACAAATTGTCACATTAACAAAAAATTTCTTGGGTTACAAACAAACCAAAAACGTGGATTCTTTTTGGACAAATAAAGTAAGCTACCGATTAAAGAGCCAAATCAAAATTAAATTTTTCCAAAATAGCGTTTACAAATGAAATCAACGGGATTTACTCACGGTCGACAACCAACTTCCTTGCTGTCCTTCGGATTAGTGTTTACCATCTGAGATAACGATTCTTGAATGAAGATACAAACGCGACGGCGATCTTCGCCAGATGTTTTTGCCGGGGGCTAAACCTTCTCGATTTCTCTAAAAAACCAAAGTCACGTGCGTCATTGGAAAAAATCATTGCAAGGGTGATATTCTCGAATAACCCTCTCTGGTGGAATAGCTGGATTTTCTCCAAGCCACATCAAGTCAAACGAGTCGGTGATTTTGCCCGAGGATGCACTTTCTACGGTGGTATCTGACAAGCTATTTATAATCTAACATTCTACTAGCCATTTCCCAGGGTCAAGATATGAAAACCAGACTAGAAACATTCATTTAGTCTGGAAGGATTTGTTTATGTTTATCAAAGGACACAAACATCCACCTCTGCATTTCCACATATTGAATTCTTTTGGATTACAAGATCAAGAAAGCAGAAAATTGCATAATGTTAGGATACATAGTAAAAGTGTGCAGACAGTTTTATACTCTTGTCGCTGTGTTTCTCACTGAAAAGGATTGTACATTAAAATATAAAGCAAACACGTGTATACTGCATTAAATTGCACAATTGATGTTTAGATTTTAGGTCACAAAACGTTAGGAGGCACCACTGATCTTATGAAAGATGCTTCATGTGACAAGATGATGCGCAGAGGGAAATAAATCAAAATCAGCAAGACACTATTTAAGTAAAGCAACAATTGCAAAAATTCATTTTAATTAACATTAATTGCTCTATTAATTATTACCTTACATAGACCCAGTTTACTATATTTGTACCATGGTAATAAGTCTAACATTTATTTTTAAAGTAACTAAAATAAAACGGATACTGTGAATAATATTTTTCCCCCAAGGTTAACATAATTGAAACAGCACACAATTTCCTATAAATCGAGAGAAAATACTCGATTCTTTAAAATATAAATCGAAAAAGAAACACGTCAAATTGGATTTTAACTATAGGAGATGTTATATGTACTAGTATAAGTTAATTGAAAATAGAATTATATCAAACCCTTGAAATGCATAACAAAAATTTAAATGCAATCAAAAATGGTTATTCAATTGATTTAGAATTATTAAGTTCTAGTTTTGGGTGCAAATAAATTGGATGCATTGCTGATTACTTTGTCAATGTTTACTGTACGATGCATTTAAAACCATTGATTTTATAATACATTTTAATCAAAATTTTATAATAGAAAACTAAAATAATTTTGTTGCAAGACATAATTTTGATTAATAAGGGGTCAGAAAATAAATATTATAATACATATCAAAAAAAATTATCAAGCAATTTGTATGCATGTTACAGAAAAGTGAACTGGGGATGAGTTTTGTTTGTAACACACTCTAACTTCATGATTAGCATCTTATAAAAAGAATGGGACTGGTTATACAATACTCTTTAAAATTGGTTGTTTATTACTATCTCACGTTGAATATACTTAAAGGTTATAGGTGACCGACCTCCTAATTTTGAAACTAATTTCTAGAAAAGCTAGCTAGCCCTCCACTATCTTAACTTCCATATTCGTCAATAAGAATCTAAATCAGATTTAACATGTATCCCCCCTCCCCGCAGAAGGGATGACATATCTTTTAAGAAACCGAACTCTCAAAAAACTGAAAAAATGCAGTTGTAACAAAATTAAAATCTATTTTCTTACCGTATATATACGTAGCTTTTTCTTTATTTAATAAATGCACCTTTGAAAAATATGTTACGATTTAAACTTAACTTTTGATTTTCTTGGAAGTATGGAAGTTCACTATTGCAACAAATGATAGTTAAACTGTTCGATATTTTAAATCAAAAAAACTCTGTACAATTTTAAAACATGATTTCAGAGATTGGATTTTACTTTACTCATGTAAAACACAATAAAATTGAGAACCAAATAGAAATTAATTTTTATAACAGATTAAAATTAAATTATAGAAGTGGTTATGAACAGTTTCCGATTTAATATTTAAATAAATAACTTTATTCTATTGCTATTTCTCTTCATTGTTTATTAGTTTGTGATCACAACTTCATTAAGAATTTACCTAATTTTAAATCCTTTATTATAAAGTAGAAAGCTAAAATTTTGAAGCCATTTTTATGTATGACTATTCTTTTAATATTTCATGTATAAATTATGCATTTTCGTAACGTTTGATGTAGTAAGCAAATATAAAATGCGCTGTATCATACAATAAAATTATCAGTCACGTTTTTCTAAGCCATTCTGCAAGAACTTATAGGGGGGACACCTATTATGTATAATAAGTATTTTAAAATTTGCATCGTTTTATTTGAAGAGATTATTAAAGTACTAGTACAGGAAATTTTCGAAATACGCCTTAAGTTTTAATTAAAAATATAACATTTGTATTAATGTATAATGTTAAGATTTAATGTTTTTAATGAAATGATTCCAAAAACTAAAAAATCTAAAGTCTTACTATCAGAAACATTTCAGTAATAAATGCATCTTTTCTGTGCATAACATTGTTACTCTGATGAGTGAACTGCATTATTGGAAAAATTGCATTTGGAAAAATAGAGAAATAAGCATGTTAATTATCAATAAGAACAAAATATTGAATTTGCTCAAAAAGGATTCAATGGAGATATTTTCTCTCTAAAATCCGGGGTTTTTTCTTATTCTATTTCATTATACATATGTTTGCTAAGTCTTAGCATTCTTTAGAAATTTCCGTTTAAATTTTCCCTCAAGTATATACGAATGAAGCTGCTTACACTGAATCTTAAGAAATTAAATTTTTCCTAGAGCATTTCAAAGTACAAGATACTTTTAAATTATATATACACACAATTTATCCTAAAAACTCATAATGTAAAAAAATAATTCTAAAATATATGTTCTTTAAATAAACTTATTAACCTATTAATATATTCAAAGGAAAAAAACTAGAAAGAGTTAATTTCCAGACTGTATTAATTTAAATTAATAATGAAAAACTAATTACTCCCAAGAAATATTTAAAAAATGCATACTTTATTCTTGAAAATAACTCCTATGCTTGGCTGAGACGTTGCTTCACGACTTGGTCAATGCTCAGAAGAAAAGTAACTTTTAAAATGAACGAAAGTCATTTGCAACTTCGGTTCCGTACTACTAATTAGCAAAATAGGAAGAGAACCGAGAGTGAAATACTCTACATGAAAACGATCTTGTCTTTCTACTAGTTTCCACTGCAACAGAAATATTCCTTGTCTGTCCGGTATAAAAACAAAAGTTGTCCTTGATATCGTCGTCAAGGATTCTACGCTTTTCTTTAAACGCTATTTATCAGAACTGCCACAGCTTCAAATGTCGAAAAATTTTATAAACCGGTTTCATTAAGGCAGTTTTATAAATATTACTCCTGCATAACAAACACATCACCCTATTATCAAAGAAAGCTTTCCGCGATTTTTTAATGAGAAAGTGTGATTAAATTTTGTAAGTTTTATAAACAAACCCTACAAGGACATTGGATATATTGGATATGTGAATTTTGGTAAAACTTATTGCACCTTTTAATGTAAGAAAACGTTCTTTTACAATGTGTGACAATACATACTACAGAGTTTAATACGCTTGAAGGCTTAATTAAAACTGTTAGAAGAAATGTACGATGTTCAGTAAAGGTTTTATAATTACTTTTATTTAAGACAATACGTAGAGATTGTTTCGGAGTTCTTGGCAATTACTATTTTAATTGTACATAAAACATTCTTCCTTCGACCATGCTACAATTAAACTGGCAGAAGAATGAAAGGCTATAGAATTTTTAACACTGTAATAAATTTTGAAACTTGTACACACCAGCTGAAAAATTATAAAAACACGATACAAATAAAAAACTGATACATACATTTCTCTTGAACAGATATTTGCCCCGAAAAATTAAAATGCAAAATATTTACGAATACTATTCAGCACCGAGTAAAATTTTTGCTCATTTTCTTGCACCTTAAAAATCTTGAATCTATACCATGGGGGGCGAATCTTTATGGACCAACGTGTCCTGTTTTCTAAAGAAGTGTTTAATGAGGTACAGACATGCCGTCAAACAATTTTGACTTGTGATTATTAGGAAAAATGATAAAGCTAAATACTAAGAACACAAAACTCTTTATTTACTGCGAAAAAATAACACTTAACACTATACAGTGGAAAAGGTAAATGTTTTAGTTTTATACGTGTAATTTAAATTAAAGTAACATTCGTGCGAATTCTGAAGTTGCAGATTGGATGAGAACTATTTTATATTAGGATTGTAAGTTGTTACTCTTTTATTAGAATGCATGTTCGATTGGAGTCATCTGCTAATAAGTTTTTAAACAATTTTTTGTTGCGGTTCACATTTGACAAGAGGATTTGCAATTTGTTTCAAAATGCCGTTTTACAGACAATGTTCTACATACCACTATTCCACAGCATAAAACACATCTCCTTGTCACCCTGACTAATAATTACACTTTCTTGCCCTTTTAATTCTTTTTCAGAACTAGTCATGTTAAATAATACTTGAAAATCGTAAATGTAACACAAATAAACTTTAAAATACAATTTTGCAAATGAAATTTACTTTGCTATGCACAGACCAACTTTGAATAATAAGCAATTGTCCACGATGTTAAGACAATATAACAAACTAGAGTATGCTGCTCCCCGCCGCACCGCGACCGATCACTCGCGTTTGTTCATAATACTTCAAAGTTCACTTTGTTATTTTGAAATAAAATGCAAGCCATTTTGATCGCTGGGGTGCCCAAAATATTGTGTCACGTGCCAATGGTTCGCTACAACTGGACTATAAGCTTAAAAAAATACGAGCAGTATGTCCTTGAATAGAAATTGCATCTCTATTTCTTTTTCTCTTTGATCATATCTTAAATACTTACGAAGACGTCATTTTCAAAAATTGGATGAATGACAATACTGACTTTTTTCTCAAAAGAAATTGTACAAGATATTTTACAAGTATTATTCAGCATCCAACACACTTTTTGCCGATTTTTTTTCTTCCAAATCTAGCAAAAATCTTACGTTTTTAATTTTAAACAAATACGAATAGTCATGTCCTTGAATAGACTGCACCGCTTTCTTTTTCAAAGATCATATCTCAAAAAATTTACATTGATAACATTTTAGTTCATTGAATTAATTAAGAACGATGATTCGTGGTAAAAGGACTAATAACTACATGACCTTCCTTTTACAGGCATTAAAATTTATGGATTGTTTCTAAATCTACTAATTTGATTAAATGAAAGATTTCTCTACTTGCATTAAAAAAACCCATTCAAAAGAGTCTTATGTAAGTTTTAAATAGATCTTTATAATTCGTCTAGAAACGTTTTAATGCATTCAGATGAAAATATTGATGTTTCTTTCATTAAATCAAAAGGTTGCTCTTAAAACATTGTCAAAATGTTTTGAAGTGAACAAACGTTAAGCAAATACGAAGAGAAAAAAATATATCCCATATTTTAGTACATTAACTATACTATATTTACCTAAGTCTTATAAAAGCAATACAAGAGGTCCAAACTGTACAAATTATTTTCCGTCATCCTCTGCTCTTTTTAAGCCCTATTAATATATTTAATCTAATTCAAAACAAAATATAAGATGTTAATTTTTTTAAAGGCTTAGTGAATGAAATTTAAATAATTAGTTAAATTTTGTAAATAGTTAATTTTCAATGGATTTAACTTTAAGCATTATTTTTGAAAACATTAAAATATTTTCAACATTTTTATCAAATAAAATTGCTAAAAGATTTAAAATTCACACATAGAGCCTTAATTTTGTTTCATAATTCAAAACAAGTTTACAAATCTTTAAAATTATAACAATTGTTATTAATTTAAAATAATTTATAAAGTACGTTAATATCAACTCTAAATAGGAATACTCAATGGAATCTCAAGATATTAATTAGCTTTGAGAAATTTCATTAAGAACCATTTTTAAACCACACAAAACATCAATGCTTTAATGATAAATTAATATTCTAATGTATATTATGTTTGTAGCTATAGCCGAAAGAAAATTTCGTACCATTTTCTGTAAAAATTGGGTTTATAAAAATGGAATTCGTTCTACTGATAGCACTCTTCCAAAAAAATTGCTTATAATTATTTATTTAGAAATTTTTTTAAAAAATTGAAGTTCGTATATATTGGAAGAAAACGAATGTTTGAATGGAATGGAATATAAAATTCGTTATGATTAAGATGAGAAAATGAAAATCATGTTAAAGTAAAAGCAAGTGCTTTGAAACCACTTGTCAGATCCAGTTTTGTAAAAGCAATTATTTACCGCTCTAATAGCAATTTAGTATTTAAGAAAAAAATTCCAGAAGCATCCTTTTCAGTCTGAAAACATTCACCTTGAGTCAAGAAGTCAGGCACAATAGCTAATGGCCTTCACAAAAACTACTTGTTTCGGCTCTCGAATCCGTAAACGTGATTGAAATGAAATGATCGAGAATCGAAAAGAAAAATGGTTTCGCTTTTTGATAGCTTGTCTCACAAGAAGGAAACCGAGTCCGAAAAACCTCATCGTGCACGCCAAGCACGTAATAAGTCCGCTCTTGATAACTTATATTGATTTATAAATAAGACACACAACCTTGATATAACAAAATTTCAGTCGTTTCATTGTCTACTTTAAATTTCAGCCCCACTCAATATACTAAAACGCAAAAATATTTTTCAATTTTACTATTAGAGTTCACAATCTTCCTATATATATATATCGCATTTTATTAACGGTTGAAAATTTGAAATTTTTAAAGCGCTCAATTGAACTGAAAATTTATATACACGTATTTTGGATGACAATACGGTAACTTGATTATAATTACGAGAAGTGTATTGAAACTAATTATTCAAATTATAAATCCAGCCATGTTGGCATCATTTTTGGCGACCCGAGTCAAAACTTTAAAAGTTTTTTTCTCACATTTTAAAGCGCTCATTTGAGCTAAAATTTTCTACACACTAATGTTTTGGGTGACAATACGATACTTGTGAAAATTGACTGAAACTAATTATTTAAAGAATTACAGATGCAGCCACGTTGACTTCATTTTTAGCGACTTGGGTCAAAACTTTCAAAGATTTTTTTCTCTAGCTTTTTAAAGCATTCAGTTGAACTGAAATTTTATATACATTGTTTTGGATGACATTACGATACTTTAATGATAATGAAAGTTAAGTGCCACCTAATATTGTGATTCTGTCATATGTATATACAAATTTATATTAATTGTAATTACTTGATAAACAGTAACAAACAAAATTTCCCTTTTTTTGACCTAAGTAGGAATAGACTTTAAAAAATTTGCGTATTACTTGTTTTAATTAAGGTGTGAAAGTTCTCATTTAAATTTATTAACAATTTAAGTATATCTTGGTATTTAAGGGTTTTCGGAAGATAAACAGATTGAAGTATTTTATTCTCCAAAAACAGAGCATTATTATTCTAAAATTAAATTTTCAGTCTAGTGTAATCTTGGCAAGAATTAAATTTATATATAAAAGCGTGAAAGCAGATATCCGAAAAAGTATATTCAATAATGGTACTTTTAATTAAGAGAAACTACACACTCCAAATTGTTTTCATTTGATATATTTTATTTCCTTTTAAATATATGTAATTTATTATACCCTAACTATATATATGCATGATAAACAGCAAGTTCAATTAAAGTTGATAATTTTTGCACGTCCAATCAATACATTGCATTCTAGGATTGTATGGGTCAATTCTAAAATTGTTGCTTTACATATTCAAGGATTACGCATGTATTATATACAGATTTCTCATTTTAAACAATAAATTTAATACTTTTAAGTGTCTATTTTAAGATTTGATAGTATAATTTAACCTATAAAGTTAGCCTCTGTAGGTGAAAAGTGATAGTTGTGAGCTCATGGCCAGCTTTGTTTCAATCGAATCGTGTACTCTATTCCATTAAAAACTCATTTTCTAGTGCACATAAATGTTCATTATAAATATGTCTGGGTTGAAAGTTCTCGTGTTGACGTGGTGTGAAAGTCCAGTGAATGTAGTTTCAGTCAAGTTGTCTTTGAATAGTGGTTAGAAATAACATTGTTCATTGGCAGTTCCCTTCGAATTGCTTTTGTGCGTGACGTTAACAAAATAACCACAAACCCTTAGATTTTCCCTTATTCCTGAACGAAAAAATTCTTCAGTTTCAACTTATTAATTGAACTTTAAATTTAAACAAAATCCATAAGTTGGGTAAATAATTACTAGCAGGCTAAATACTCGTTAACTAAAAAATAAATGACTAAAGCTTCAAAATCCAAAGAACTTATGCCATGGTCAACATTGTGGGCAGGGGACTTACATTTATTATGAGCCAGAAATCCAATTAAAACACAATTTAACAAAGTACTTGTTGGTTATCATCTGCCTTCAAACGCTCCAATATAAATTAGTAGCAATTACTTTGCTTTAGCAGCTATTCACAGACTGCTGTGTATGCTGTAGAAAGTAATAATTCTCAGTAAGGACAATTAAGTTAGCTGCAAGCGTGACAATTAATCGTTGTCAGAAAACAATGATCCAATCAAAATTGTCTCAGACATGACAACTGATAATCATCATCTTAGCTTCCCTTTTGAATCAAAAGGAAAGGTCGGAAAGAAGGTCAATTTTGTTTGTTCCTTGGAGGGGTATCTTGAATTCTTCGAAAACTCAAACAGCGAATGCAGAAAAATACCAATCTGTATTGTTCGAACTTCACCTTGAACCCTATATGAAGCATTCATTAAATTCTACGCTCATTTCTCTTCGATTGTTTTGAAGGATAGAATCTCGCATTTTGAGCATTATTATACCCAGGAGGCATCAACTCGCCGAAATATAGAGTGTTCTATCAGGTCTCTAATCTGCCTCATAATTTTGAATCATGGTCAAATGACGAGGTCGACGCTTGAGCTTGTATCCCATTCTTCACAACCACTTCAATATTAAGTTTTACCCCCGATACATTTAACATGGATAAGTCTTTCTTCAAGGTCTTTAGAGAAATCAGAATTCTAAAGAGGTTCGATCAAAATATCACAGGGGCCATAATTACTCTACTACCACGGCTTCACATTGCATTTTACGATTGATTTATTGATCTTAGGTTACAGCAAAACGTTGCATCAGAGTACAAAACTATTGAAGAAGAATCGCATAATTTTCAAAAGCAATTAAATATCCTCCGAACTATATCTTCTGCATACTTCTATCACGATACTCACAGAATGGTCCTCTTCAGATTAAATACCTAGACTTAACCTCATCTCTTTTAACACATCGTTTGATATTAGAGAATATTTTCATAAATTTAATGCAAAACATAATGCAATAACTTTTCAACATTAATCCACGCTTAAAAATTGCGAAATTAGGGATTATATCTCTTAAAATAAATGCAATTTTACATTATATTGTGCTAAAAATCAAATATTGATTTTAAAATTTGCATTTTTGCCCATAAAACCAAGTTATTTCTTAAAATGTAAAGTTATTGAAAATGAGCTTACATTTAATTTGTGTATCATACAGATCTTCAAACTTAATTCTATATTTAAAAATTGATGTTAATATCCATATAATGTTCAATTACAGAATTAAAGATTGTCTGAAAAGAAATTTAAACAGATTTATTCTAAAAATTTATCAAATGACCTCAAAAGTTAGTTCTAACTATTATTCACGTCCTTCTCCCTAAGAATGAATAATTAATCGCATAATGTAAAATAAAAATAACTAACTTTGTATTAAAGTTCGACCCCAAGAAATATTGAAATATAAACATTCCAATTGAAGATCCTTTTTTTTTAAGTTAACTAATTTTCAAACTATTTAGACATCAAAAGCACAATTGTCTTTTTATCATCATTCCGTAAAATAAAATAAAGTCGTATAGTAAAATTTTTTCTTACCTTCATTCAAGTTTCCTAAGATGTTCAATGGTGTATAAAATCAAGGATGTTTTTAGTACAGAAATTAAATATTTCCTTCACTTTGTTTTTAACTCATTTGATTTAATAACATGCCACTCATTTTGATAAGGTACATTGTACCTCTGCACAACACGTCCAAAAACACTTTCATTTTTTATACATAAGAATATGTCAGGTTATTATTTCAAATAACTTGACAAGCCATAATTACACGGTGACAAAAAAATTTGTATATAAAAATTTCAAACTTATTTTTCAATTTTAATCCGTCATCAAGGTAGTTATCGTCATAACTATCAATAAATTATTTATTGAATCACTTTTCAATTGGTCCAAGTCGTCTAAAGTCACCCGACAGTTAAATACGCAAAATAAGCCTGCTGGCAAATGATTTCTATGATAAATATAGCAAAACTTTATTTTTGTTACAGCTGTCGGTTTGATAGGCAGTTACTTAATCACAAATCTATCCAAATTCAAAATATAGCAAGATTCAACACATTAAACCAGCGGTTCTTAAACTTTCAATCGCCGCACACCCCCTCTACCCTTTATGTTTCAGCCTGACATCGCGGACCCCCCCCCCCCCAAGAACATCTCAATAAGGGCCTTATTTTCCATTCACTAGAATAAAAACTACAAGGCTTTAGTAAAAGCAAATGTCATTACTTTTTGCAAGATGTCATGCATTAAAACGCGTTTTACTCTAAATGTGTTTCTTTGAAAACGCTCAAACAAGGCACAGCGCGCGATTACTAAAAAAGTTTTGAAAATAATTAACTGAAATTTTTTGAGTAGGTTCTGTATAATAGAAGAAGCACATTTTAACTTTCATATTTATCAATCACTGTTTTATTACAAAATTTTCAGTCCCTTATGTGAGTAATCACTTATTTTAAGCAAATTCATATAATAACTGAGATAAAGTGCTGTAGTTTTTGTAAAAATTAAAATCTCTTATCCTGAAGGTCATTTAAAAATGAATAACATAGCAACACATCAGAATTGAAAAATTGAAAATTAGTTTATAAGCCTTTGGTACAGAATGGGACGCGTTTGTGTTATTTTTTTGTAAATTTTTACCCATTTTTTCCATTTTAGTAATTTCTTTCTCTTCTTAATTTTAGCATATTTTTCTTAAAATGTACGAAATAAATCTAAAAACCACAAAAAAATCTCTTCTTTTAAAAAAGTTGTCGCAAGTAGTCCGATACCTTAACACGTTTTTCCCCATTAAGAAAAACAGTAAAGGTCCAATTAAAAATATTACAAAATACTAAAACTGAATTAATATTCTTGATTGAAATACATGTTCTAGTACAGTTTTTTCATTGGGGCAATTTAATTATCTAGTTCAGGGTGGCACATCTCTATTTTTCCGCAAGGCATTTCAGAGCCTGTAAATGAGGAAGACTTAACATTAAAAGAGACCCACGCGGACCCCTATAATGGCGCTGGAACCTCCGGAGGTTAGTACTATAGTTTAAGAACCACTGCATTAAACCATAATTATTGTTTTAGCATTGCACTGGAAGCAAACAAGGATTATCAGCTACAGACCTTTTTAATTTTGAACCTTAGTCATGGGATATGATCGACACCTTTTGACTGGCAATCCACTCCGAAGTGGCGATAACGCGAGAATTTTGAGATTCGACAAATTTAACTAGCATCATCTCTACATGGGGAATCTTTAAGGCCCCAGGTCTCGAACTCGACTAGACAAACAATGCCAGCTGTAATTTCACGGTCATGATCACTGTTACAGATACTAGACGCGTCAAGCCGCAAGCAGAACTACCACATACACAAGTTTCCCTTTGTTTTTACAATTGTTTCGTAATTAAGTTCATTTATGTTACGGTTCATGCCTACTTTCACTAAGGAGATTAATTTTAAGGGTACGTGTGTTGCGTCAATGAATGATAGTATGAGAAGCAGTGAACGCATGAATGAAAAATTGTTTTATCGTTTTATGTCCCTGATGACTAAAATTATTACATAACATTGAACCATACCATTTAATTATTCACTGCAAAGTCAAAATAGGACTCCAAGTCAGTTACCGACATCGTAATCCGATTAAGATTCTTTTCCCTTGGTTTCGAAACTTCATTTAATTTACCTGTTACCTTTAATACTTGTTAATTTTTTTGAACAAATATCACGGAATCATTCTCTATGCGTATTAGTTCAGGGAATACAGAGATGCTACATGCGATTTTAAAAATTATTCTAAGCTCTTAGATTTTAGCGTCAATATACAAGTCTTGCAGCAATTTTGCGAGAAGACTTTGTCAACTACTTGATTCAAATGCAACATACGATGCAATTTGAAAAAGTCTAAGGTGGTTCGTAATCAAGGTCAAGTGTCAGTGATTATAAGAGGGGTTCCATTTTGCCTTATTTTTCTGAACTATTTTTTGTGGGCAGCTTAAGAAAACTAAATTTTTTTTCCGTATTTATTCGAAAATATTTTAAGGGGGACACAGAACGATTCAATTGACAAAAATCGGTCAAAAAATCGAATCTAATTTCTCTTTTTTTTAGCTAGAATTATTCTTTATATATATTTTTCTCTAACCTCACAAAATTTGAAAGCTCTAAACTTAAAAAAAACGCAGAATTACGATTGCTTTTATGTTTGTTTTTATTCACATCCCTACGGCAAATCAAAACTTTAAACTTATCTCAGAAATATAAAGTAAATAGTTTGTCTTCACTTAAAATGGAAAGGCATTTTTCCTATTGTACCCAATACCTTGAATTTCTTTTTACATATTGCTAATAGTACATGTAACAAAAGTTGGTATGTATTTTTGAAGCAAAGAAATAGTTATTTTTTAAAAATTGAAGTCAGAATTTATACACAAGGAATTTTCAATAAGCATTCATAAAAAGAAATAATGTACTAATACCAATCAGGTTATCGCAAAACCCATACCAACTTTTGTTCTATATCGTTTGAAGTACATGTAAATCAAATTTTATGCATGTACGTAAAATTTTGCAAGAGGAATAGCATTTTAAAATCACTTTTTTTGCGTAAATCGTACCATGTTCCTTTAATTTCGTTTCATTGTTATTTGGCTCCTAAAGAAACAAGCAACAAGACTGATTTTAACACAAAACTTTAATCTTTAATCATTATGAATAAATAACAATGCACTTATTAAATTGTAATTCTTCCCCATTATTTAAAGATACAGCAGTATAAATTTACATCATTTTATGTTGATTAATGTTTTCTGAATTAACAACGGCTTATTGAACATCAAGTTTTATTATATAATGAAGATCTTTTTAATATAATTTTGTTTTTCACATGGTTTTTAAATAACTATTGCAAAGTATTTAAGAAAGCTCATGAACTTTCCGAAAGATCAAAAATAATGATAAGTTTATCCAATATTACTGTAAAACTGAAGCAATGTAATAACAATGACAAAATGTTTGACCGATACTGACCAATTTTATCCAACTTTCAATCTTTAAGGAAAGGGTTATCAGAAAAGGCGATTTTTTTCAAATCAAGATTTTTTTATACATTACTCTTTTCAAACGGTATTTCTAAATCTTTATTTCAAGAAAAGATGCTTATCGGTCACAGGTAACAAGTTGATGACTGCTTTTCTAAGGTATTATTCTGAATTTGCCATTGTATCTAGTTAAAGATCTGCCTGTGACACTATATCACAGAAGTAAGGTCATCAGTCAAATAATAAAGCGTAAGTCTTCCGTAAAGAATTCTAAATCACAAGAACCCAATTCCTCACATGTAGATCAAAATTATAATAATTATTATATTTCCACAGCAGTAGTTCCTGCATATTTCCCATTCACATATTTGTGACCCTTCGGCTAAATAACTTGCGTTAAATGTCCTATTGAAAAAAGATTCCTACATCAACTTCCATAATTTCACCTTAATAAAATGGTTAAAAACAGAATGAAAAATGGCAGTAAAATTGACAACATTTGAAAATAATGCTTCCTTTCCATATCAACAGATATAAACCACGTTTGTTGAAAATGGCGTCATCTATTTATAATATTTAAATCAGAAATTGGCTTGTTTTCTATGTGTTACCTGTGTTTGGCTCCATAATCTGTGGCTGAAATGTGCCCAAGAAAATTAAATATCGATCTTTAATTTGCTTCTTTGAAAAGATTTGACAACTTGAATTTCAAGTACTTTGATTGAAACTTTTTTTTATTCTATCTCACGAGAGAGTTCGAAACTTAATTATGTTCAGTGAAAAGCTTAATGGTGCTAAACAATAACCTTAGCATCCTTCAGAATTCATTGATTGAAATAAGCATATCAAACTAAAATGCAACAAGTAACCCTTTTTAGAATACATTTCATAAAGCCCAAGTTATGAATGTAAAGACACATTCAAACGACCTTTTAGTGAAGCAAACATTAACTAAAATTTGAGATTAAAAAGTATACCATGATATTTATTATGACAAATTATGAATAGGGGGGAGGAGGATGAAAAATTTCTTATTCTTTAAATATTTTCAAGTAAGAGTTTATACGCAATTATTTTAAATTTAACTTTTATATCGACTATAAATCGAATATGACCTATTGACTAAGGTGACCACACTGTCAGACGAGTCAACTCTAATGAAGTTTTTGTCATCTAACTTCCACACGACGCAAGGAAGCAGGTTTAATTTTATTTATCGTGTAGTATTTTATATTTCCTAAAGAGCGATTGTTATACAAATCTGTTCTTTATATACAACCAGCATTTAAAGTACAAGTGAGTAATAAATTAAAGTGGATGGTTAAAATGTAAATCTTTTTTGTGGTCAAATAAATAGATTTAAAATATTTACCTATAAATAGATTTAAAATATACTTTTACTTGAAATAAATCGTATGTATTTTTAAAAATTTCAAATCATTCCATTTCCAAATAAACATTTCCATCAAATTAAAATTCAGCTATAAATAAAGAAACACGATTGGCATTTCTTATTCTTGAAAGAAAAAGCTTCTGTAAGGAAATTACTTTAAGAGAAACCACTTCAGAATATCCGGAAAGTATTTTTTAATTCGTTGTAATGCGAGAAATAGTCATTCCAATTCCCACGTTTTTAATTACATATAATGTATCATGGACATACCAAACTTTTTTTCATGGCAAGTTAAAAACGCATATTACATTAAAGTGCAATCATTTGGAACTAATATGTAATTAAAATACTTAAAGTATACGTTTCTTTAAGCAAGAAAAATTTTCTAAGCAAAACTAGGTTTCTAATATTACGATGTTATAAGAAATCAAAACAAATTGAATGTAACAATATCAATGATATCCTTTTAAAAGGAATGATAAAATAAAAATCAAGGCGTTAATAGCTCTTGGAAATATTGTGAAAAAAAGGATAGCCATCTCCTTTGCCTGAGTAAACTTTATTTTAAATGTATGCAAATATATTGAATCATCTAATACAAGAACTACTAAACTTACTGAAAAAATTTCACTTAAAAAGCAAAGTAATTCGATTATTGATTTAACTGATTGCAATATATGCATTGTAATCAGTTACAATCTATGTTTCTTTGAACTAGGAGTATTTCTTCCTCATCTCATTGTTCATTGTCCTAAAAGTTCAATTTTATAAAAACAAATGCTTCGAGCATAATGATTTTGCCCACCTTTTAGTTCTTAATATGTTTTTGTGACATATAAAGATGTTTTCAACAAAAATATCGGGAATAATTTTCCATGTTCAAATTAATCCTTAAATAGAATGCATAAGTAACCGCGTTAGGCAACAGATTTTGTCATGTAGAACATTTGCTTCAGCTTAACACAATTATATAAATATAGATCTGTAAATTCAGATAATTTGAATGCATTATTGAAAAGGCATACAGATATGAAGGGGGCGGGCACTATTTTTCAATAATTTTGGTTATGTTTTTGGATAAGTTTGTTCAACCTAAACGGAAAAAAAAGGGATCTCATAAATTGTCTTGGAGAATAGTCTCGTATCAATTTGAATCCTAATTCAGAAAAAGATCTAAAAATTATTGATTGAAAAATTGAGTGGGACTTTCAAACTATTTAATCTTTAAGTTTATACACAAGCATATGGAATGTAGTTATATTATAAGCATTATATATAAGTTAAATATATAAGAATTGCATACATAAAAATATTAAACAATATTCCTCTGACTTGAAATATTAAATATATTTTTATCAAGAAGCTAAAAATAAAATATTTATCATAAGATGTATTAACTTAATAAAAAATAATAGTTTCCAAATATAAATAAATTTAGAATTCTCATCAAAATATTCCAAAATAAATATTTGTATTTCAGACAAGGCTTAATTTTTATAAAGTATTTACAAAAAAAAAATTTTTTACTTACATAGGCCTCCTGTATAACTCCTCGTTGCGTATATCTTTTTAAAAAAACAGATTGACACTTAGGATTTATATTTATAGGTTGACTAACAAAAAGCCGTCAGTTCTTTGTCGCCAAGTCGCCAAAGTTTCTACCTGGGTGAATTCAAGACTGATTACCGCTTACCTGTTTCATCGCTCTTTATGGCGAGAGAGGCGAGTTAATTTCCTTTTATATGACCTTTAGTGAAAGTATTGTTATGCGCTAAAAGAGTGAAACCGGATTTCTAGAAGAAACATGACGGGGTCACAAAAATCGGAAAAAAATGAAGAATTTTCCTTTCCACTGATTGTAAGGAGTTAAATGTTTTTTTTTTTTTTTCTTATTTCGGAGATTTTATCAAACGCGGGACCCCATGTCAAAAATAAACTTATCTAAAAATTCAAAAATTGCTTACGTTCGGTGCAAATGTAATTATTTTTAATATGATTACGTCTATGGAGGGGGGATTTTTTCCCATTAATATTTTTAAACAGAATTTTCATTATAATTTTAAAATAACGTAAGATAATTTTTTACGTCATATTATTTCTTTTAATCATTTAAAATGTAGTTTTATATTCAGTAGGGAACTCATTGTTTATAATTTGATACCGTATTAACTGTCGAAGGAGTACTTGTGCGATTTCTATCCCACTAAATAAAATTAAGTGTCATGAAAACGTCTGCAAATTAAGTCTTAGAATCATTATTTTTTTTACAATAGTAATCTATATATTTCAGTATGATGGAATGGTCTGTTCAATTATATTTATAGGTATATTATACACATTTTATAACTTTCAACCAAAGCCGGATGACGAGGTTGGCATCCCTATCCCAACATACGCGCTGCATCAAAGGAAGGGCATCAAGCAATGATATATTTAACACTCACTTGATCTTCTCTCGACAAAATACGAGGGTCATATTTTTAAGTCCTTTGTCTATCATATTTTTTTGCAGCAGTAGCTTAAAGAGTAGGTGTGTAAATGTCGCGTTATAAAGCTGATCGGCCATGGTAGCTTAGTGGTCAAGGTGTACCGGACTCATGACCGGTGTATCATGAGTTCGAGTCTAGTACCGCTGAAGACCCGCAGATCAGAAGTAGCTGATTCACGTTAAATCTGTCGAGACTTAATCGTCTTCCTATTGATGTGATGTGGAAGTTAGGAGAGAAGGGTGCCAACTCATGTGTCGTTATCATCACTTGACCATGGATCAAAATTACGAAGTGCGTTGCCAAAAGCCCCCGAGTAGCTGAACAGTGTGTTGTTAATGTTCACTCACTTACTCATAAAGCTGCACGAGAGCTGTTGGTGACGGACCTCGTAATTTTGAACCTTGTTCAAGTGACGAGGATGACACATGAACTGAAACCCTCATCTTCTAACTTCCTCACCACACCAATAGGAGGGCATTAGAGCCTCGACAGAATTAACATGCAGTGGTCCCCTCTACACGGTGGGTCTTCAGCGGCACTAGGCTCGAACTCATGATATATTAGCCACAAGTCTATGACCTTGATTACTAGGCTACCGCAGCCACATCAGCAACTGAATGATTATGATTATTAGAGCTCGCGGCTGCTGAAGTTTCAGTCGGGCTGAGTGTTCGAATCCCGATTCCAATGAAGACGATTGTAATGATTTAACGTGCTGCGGGATGCACATTGTATCTGTTAGGGCTCAAAATGTCACCTCGGTGAGGCATAATATTTATAAGTTGGGGCACTTTCTCAGTTGTCATTTCTGTCACGTGACCGTGACTCAAAACTAATAGATCCTTTGCCAAAAGCCCTCATTTTGTTTTTAGTTGAAAAGCTGATAAATATTCAATCAATGAAGTAAAAATGTTTACGTTATGCAGAAAAAGCTTGGTTGGTAATCGACGAACAATGGGATAGAGTTCACTTTGATTTGATTTTTTTATTCACATCCCATTTTGAAGATGCGCTTGACTATTGGCGAGGAGCCTCGGTCTAGTGACGAGAGCGACACCTGAGATGACACCTCACTCTTCTGACTTCCCCGTCACGTTAACGTGAGGAATTTTAGCTTCGACAGATTAAGTGTGATTCAACCCTTATATACGGCGAATATTCAGTGGCACTAGGACTTGACTACGCTGGTCATGGGCTACTGTGACCATAGTGAGATAGAGTTTCATCCCCCCCCCCTATGATACTACTTGGCTTTGAAATGAAAAGAAAGTTGAGAAAGTGAGATATCAACTTAGATGTCATCCTCAAATAACTATGTTTCATCACGTGTAATACAAATAGATTATTGTGCAGCAAGATAAAGATTATTATATTTTAATTTATTATCATTTTAGTCTGTATCTTATAAAACCCAATAATTCAATGGACTAAATTCATGACGGTCACATGATAATATAAACACGTGTTCTACATTGAATTCAAAACGGACAATAAACTAGCTCGTACTTTTTATTCTATTTGTAAAACTTACGTAAAATTTCAAATTACATAGTTGGGTAAAAATGCTCAAGAGTTATAAGAAGAAATTTCTGCAAAAAATTTTAAAATTAAAGAAAAAAAGTCTTGTTTTATACATGTACTTTTAAATAAAGTGACAAATATTAATTTTTTTTGAAAAAAAGTTTCTGTAAAAAGCGTAATTTGGCAACAACGAAGTGCATGAACTGATTAGCTGAAAATGGATAATTGCAGTTATCGTGACTATGACGTCACATGTGTTTTTGAACTTGATTGGCTCCAAACACGTGGTTTAAAATTATCATGTGATTATGACGTCACATGAATTTAGTCCATTAAAATCATTCAATTCCTACTATTAGTTCACTCTCTCATGTTTATATATATATATATATATATCTTGTGTTCAAATTTTCAATCGTTAATAAAATACTTTCTATTTTCATCGCTTCAAGTTCAAATACATTTTTAAAACTTGTAATGGGGGACCACTTGATATTAATATACTTTTCCAAATATTAATTCATTAATTAAATTAAAAAACCAATCAATAGTAACAAACAAAAATAATAGGCGAACAGCATACGTAGAAAGGAAAATCACTTATATTGTGTTTCTGTAGCACAATAATTAGCGCGTTGGACTTTTAATCCTAAGGTCGTGGGTTCAAATCCAATCTAGGATAGCCTAATTTCTGAGAATACGATTTCTTCTTTTTTTTTATTAGATTAAATTTAATCAATGAATATAAAACAAAAAATAGTCTAACGTTATATGAGAAAAAAATGGAAAATTATTATTACAAGGAAAATCGCTTTCTATTTTGTCACTTAATATTGTGATTCTTCATTTGTATATACATATTTATATTAATTGTAAATACTTAATAAAAAGTAACTAAAATAAAAATTTTCTTTCTTGACCTAAGTAGGAATTGACTTAAAAAATTTTTTATGTTCCTTGTTTATAATTATTTTGGTCAGTATCTTGTAAAACCGAATAATTCGATTAAAATCATTTTTAATTAAGTCTGCAGAACTCTAGTTCAGTTCGACATACAGACTGTAGTCATAGTAGTCAGAGACATTCATGTCAAGCCGTGGATTCGAATTTCGTAAAAACCATTTTGTTATTGGGGGATTTTAAGGAATTCCACTTCATCTCGTTAAATAAAACTAGATTTCTAAGTTCATGTGGTGAGGTAACACATAATCCCAGCTACGCAACAATGATCACTTGACTGATTCCCGCACATTGTGGAGATAATCGGAGCTCACAGGTACCTATTAAATATATCGCAACCTCAAGATAATCGATTAATATTTGAATATGATTCATATTTATGGAGTTTAAATAGCTTAAATAATTGTTTGAGTTGACCAGAAATAAGCTGCTAGAAACAAAGTAAAAGTAATGAACAACAAAGTAAGTAAACAATCGAATTAATCACTTATTTTTAAGATTTTCAGCTCTTCTCCGCTAATTTAGAAATCCTTTAGAAACGCTAAAAGGTTCATATAATGTTACGTTATTCTGGAAGCACACCAGAGCAATTAGTGATGGATTTCGTAATTTCGAATCATGACCGAAAGACGGTGTTACATAAATTGGTGCCTCGGTGCCTTAATCTTCACATTATGTGAACTGAAGACTAATTCCACTCAGCATGGGGCAGCCCCTCACGAGTTTTTGGTGAATACAGAGATCTTAACCAAGGATTAGACTCAAATATTGCCAGTCAATCATTAATAACTCACTTTTTTAATCAGAAAGATGTTCTGCCTTATTTCTGTTAGCAGCTAATTTCAAATAATGTAGTTCATATGCTAATAATATGTTCAAATAAATGCTTTTGTAGCGGTATTATCTATATAAGCCAGTAACAGCCTTCGGACAGAAGTGATTGCTTTGATCTAGTGGTATATTACTTTCTTACGAATCCGTAAGTCGCGAGTTCTATCCTCCTCATTGGTGACCTTGACTCTGAACTTAGAAAAAACGCAACCTTAGCTCAGCTGTTGTGTCGCCATCTACCCGCCGCAAGAGCAAACAAAAGTCCTCAGATCCACTCGATACAGCAACCAAAACTGTCATCCTCACTTGACGCAAAAACTCACACACTCGCCATAGCAAATATATCGTTCGTTTGCCTATCCACCGACTCACTAGTGGTGGAGTGTTTAGCGGTATTATGTATATAAGCCAGTAACAGCCTCTGGATAGAAGTGATCATTTTGTTACGTGCTTACGAATCCGTAGGTCACAAGTTCTATCCTCAAAACTTTCTTCTGAAAATTTATTCACATTTACTTTATGTATAAGCTTTCGTATTTTAAGTGACTAGGCTCCTCATTGCTTAAAAGCACTGATCGGAAATAAAAATGCAAGGAAGAATTTAAACATCTGACATCACAAAATATTTAACCACCATTTGATTGATAATTTATCAACGTTGTACTTTGAAATTATACTGAGCTATTGGTGATGAACCTCTTAATTTTGAATCTAGGTCAAATAAAGAGCACACTACATTAGCTAGGACTTTTCTATCCTATTTTCCATACCACGCCAGCATCAGAAACTTAAACCTCAACAGATTTAAAGGACATCAGCTCATTAACCTGGTGGGGCTTTAGTAGCACCAGGACTCAAATACATGACCCTATAGAAATAATGTCATCCACGATTCACCATCATCGCCGCTCAACTACCACGGTCACCATTTAACTGTTGAACATTAATTAAAGAGTAAAAATCAAAATTTGAAGAAAAATTTGCTTGCCTTTAAGAAACTGGCTCAAAAATTCATAACAATTTTCTTTGTTTTAATCATAGCAAAAATTTAGTGTCAATATTTTTCCCTTATATCTTTTTTGTTATGTCATAATCTATTATTTACTAACCTTAATATCGACATCTTTTTCACAATTGTAACGACCGCGGTTCAAATAAATTAACACGGTAGGATGCCAAAAGCCCTTGTGTAGCTTCAAAGCTCGACATTAAAAATAATCAGTCAATCCGTTCGAAATTATATATATATAATCTTGATCTGATTTTACGTATGATTTGATTTCATTTTCTCAAACGACCTATTTTTCCAATGATAGCCTCCTTGTACTGGTGTGGTTCTGTTGTGATGGTAGGTCCAATCTGCCCCATCTGGGGAATTGATGCGGTGGGACATTCTACAGATACAGTCGTGGTTTGGAGTGCGACCATGCCATTGGATACTATACCAGGTCATTTTTGATTCCTATTCAGGGGTCTATAATGTCAAAGTGATACATGGAAGATGTGCTACTGTCGATGACACTTCCCATCTTTCGGGGGATCCACAGTGACTTTTATCAGCCCATCACATCTCTGCACAGTGCTGTACAGGATGTACATATGATTCCCTGGGTACTATTCTCCCCTGGTGTCTCATCAAATGATCATACCTGAGACGTTATTGGATGCGGCTTGGATTTACTGCCATCGCCACTTTTAGACGAACTGGAGCTGATGGTACGCAGGGAATGGAAGACCATTCCTCAGGACTCCTACATCCGCATTCGCTTTGACTCTGTACCCAACTCACCACGTTGTTCAAGCTCTGTGTGTGTTACGAGTATCATTTCAGAAAATAAACATCCTTTATAATTCATTACTCTCTCTTTCTACAGAGCTACTTAACTTTTTGGCAAATCCTTCTTGGTATTACATTTTCAATGTCACAAAATGTATTTACGAGTTAATATGCAAACATTGTCTCATGATTTCTTAGAAGAGAATTTGAATGTTTGAGAGAAGCTTTAAATGATATTTGAAAGTTAAATCTAATATCTGTACAAACTCTGGGGAATTAAGAATGTGTACTCTTTAAAGATGAGTAGTTTTTTTATTTGATTTATTCTTAAATACCTAAAAATCTCTCAGACTATAGGCATGATTTACCACATTTGCTTATCCATGATTATTCATATTTTCTAGAGTCTGTGCATGTTCTACTCACATAATTAAATATTTCCGATTCAATTTTTATGTATTTAGCAGTTATAAAATAATATAGAGATCAAACGTGATGTGAATAGTTATACGCCTTAGATAGCAAACATATTAAAATAAGATGTTGAAAAAAATGTGTGGATTTGTAAATTTGCCTTTTTTTTTAGAGAATTATGTTTAAATCTTGAGAGATTACCGTAAAGGACGTTGCAGCCGTGTTAGTATGTTGCCATGGTCAAGTGCTCATGCTCGTTGCTGTTCCTATCGAGGCATGAGTTTGAGTCCTGATTTTATGGAAAAGAAACTGATACAATTTAAATACATCGTAGCTCAAAACCTTCACATTGCCATGATGTGGCAAATTAAAGAGCGAGGTCCTTGTCATTTATCTGTGGTTAAATTGGACACTTAAAGTTATCATACGCTTTTAACCACTTAACTGCCGTTGGCGTGTATATACGTCTCACTCAAATGAGGCGTTAAATTCTCCGGACGTATATATACGTCTTTTCGAAATACGATGCTTTTCTTTGTGCTGCTATCAGTAAACTATCCGTAGGCTTTTGAATGCAATAAAAATACCATTACAGTGTTGGTGAAGAATTTACTTATTTCAGAGGAAAATTTGTTTATCTGTGCCTTTTCTTTTCCCCCAAGTACACCGCACACGCGTGCCTATAGGAAAAAAGAAGACACTGGGGAACGAATCACGTAAATTATAATCGGCAGTTAAGGGGTTAATACAAAATAAATTATAGCTTTAAAAAACTAAAAAACACGTTTTTATAGTTAATCGAATTAAAAAGTAAAAAATAATTCTTAATATAAGAATAAAATGATTAACGAGAAAATTAATGGCATTGTGGTAAAAGCGTGGGGTGTTTGTGCTACATTTTTACACTAACTCTGCATTTCGGAATAGAACTAGTAAGAAATTACAACAATTGATATCGAGCACCACACGCTTTCACCACAATGATATTAATTCTCTAGCTATAATCATTTTATTCATATATTAAGAGCTAATTTTTTCTTTTTAGTTCGATTAAATATAAAAACCTGTTTTTAGTTTTTAATGTGTAACATCTTTCCTCTCGGTTGTTAATATTTGTGGTAGTGATTTCGTGAAAAGGGACGGAAGTGTGTAACAGGAAACCGGGGAAGCGCGCGCTATTTGATTTGACTTATGAGCGCTTCGATCGCTTTGGCCTGCCCCCCACCCCCTTCATAGTTTCTTTAATAATGATGACCTGCTTTGGGCACGGGAGGACTTACACACTAAAATACCAATCCTCATGCTAATTTTATGGAGCCATTTTCTTTATTATATGGGTTTGATATTTGGGGGATCGATAGTACTATCTGTTTGTTTAGGAAGTACAGGACTCGACCCCCCCCAGGTGCGTTCCCCTAGACAGCATTTTTCCAATAGCTCGCCACCTGAGCCTCTCAGTCCACTCGTAGCTAGCTCATTCAATCCCTCTGCCTACATTTTATATTCTCACAAAATTTCTTGCTCATAGGGGTCATTGCTTGTGTTTTATTTCAATGTCTTAAACTTTTTTAAATCTGTAATATCTTGAAATATGTGTGTATTTAAGTCTCTGCTTTGAGATTTGAACCACAGATTCCCCTGGACGAGACCCATCCATTTTTACACTTAGCCCTTTTTTGGTAGACCTAGGTGGGCTCCGGCACTAAAATATCATGTTTTCATGTTATTCCTATGGAGTTAGGTAAAAATTTTGCCCCCCTTTGAAAATTAGCTAGGGTCTTGATATTTGGAGGTTCGATAGTATTACGGCATATCGCGAGATATATGAGAAATCGACCTCCTCAGGTGTCCTCCTTGCAGGGCTATTTCCTTTATATTTCGAATCCTAGATTTCGAATCCTAGGCCATCTTGGTCATCAGTACCTGCCCTGCCTGATTCGACAGATATCCCTATGAGTTTTCTGCACATATAATTTTATTGCAATAATCCTATTTCCTCCCCCCCCCCTCTTCACGTTTTTAAAGCTTTTTTTAAACTTTTTTAAATCGTCATCTCTCCGAGGATTTTCAAGTCTCTGCTTTAAAACTCAAACCATAGGTTCTCCTCATCAAGCTACATCTTTTTATCCAATTTGTTCTATGGTAGTGGGCCAGAAAGGGGCTTCATCGCTAAAACTAAAAAACCCTGTTAATCCTATGGAGTTTGAAGGTTTGATGACGTCACGAATAAATTGAGATAGGATTATTATATTTGGGGAATCCCCCCCCCCATCTTCGCTTACTTCGGAGTTACCTATGTTCGTTTTTAACTCTGATGCCTCTCCTCCCCTTGTGGAGTTAGTTTCGTTATTTCTTTCTGCCTACCTCCACTCCATTTGCCCCTACAGGCCCAGGATCTACTGTGTTCGATTTGTCTCCCTTTTTTCTACAAATAGACTGGGTTTCCAGTTCCTGGGTGCCTCAATACTGTTTTATTTAACTATTTTAATTTTTTTTTAAATCGCAATAACTCTGGGGTTTTTTTTGACGTCACACTCAGAATATTCACGGCCCATCCATATGATCTATCTGACAAGGTCCTCAGCTAGCTATTACACCATAGTTATCATAAAAGTCTCCACTCTTCCCAAAATTGAACAAGAATAATTATTTTTGATTAAAAAAATTGCATTACTCCTTGTGTTTATTAAATAAAATTTTCATTAAAGATATAATTATTCGATAGAAAATTATTTCAAACCATACTCGATTCATTTTTTTTTCAGGATTTAAGTTACTATTGCGTATTTACCACGATAACATATCAGATATTACACATCATATGCGACTACTGTAAAGCTAGTTTCTTTTCTTTTTTTAAATATAATTTATTTTTCATTCTTTAGTTCAATCTACAATAAAAACGTGTTTCTTTTTTTTTTTTTTTTTTATTTTTTAGCTTTTTAAACTATCATTTATTTATTTCCATTTTCAGAAAAACTAGGCAATTGTTTTTTTATGATAAGAAATTGCTGATGCATCCCTTTTTCACTTAAGGAACATGTTTTTTGTATTTGTTTTTTTGCGTTTTCACTTTAGGGTTATAACAATCCTTTAGACGCCAAATCTTGAAATGGGAAATCGTTTATTCCTGATGATCCAGATCAGAACAATGGAACAAAATTATTTCATTGTCATCAGTCCTTGACAAATGGGCAAAATTTGGAATTAATCCGACCTTTAAAAGTGGGTAAAAATCGAGTTTAAAGATTCCGTTACATACAGGGGAAGCTAATAAAATAATAAAAGCGTGTTAAAAATAGAACCAATCTCTCTCTGAATCTATTTTTCTTTTATTACAATGCATATACGTATATTATATATACAATGATTAAAAGAGAGAGAGAGGAGAGCTATTTCTTAAATCTCATGTAAGAACAAAAGGCAAAAATATTTCTCCACTGAAATTATAAAATAAAAGTTGTGCACATTTATGCAAGATAAAAAGAAAACTCAAGATAATTTGGGACCTTAATTAGTTAAATTAAGATTATTTTATATTAAAAAAACGCATGGACAAAAAGATCGAAGTATTCATATCCTTTTTCGCAAGCCTGTAAAGATTTCCATTTATCCTTAAATTTCCTCTTAAGCAACTATAATTTCGTTCACACATTCAGCCCTATATAATTTGGGTAACAAAGAAAAATTGAGAATTACTATAATTATCATATAACAGCTACAATTACTACATTTCAGGTGTTTGAAGAATTTTGTCTAAAAAAATTTAGATAATTTTCGAATAACGAACTCACGAATCATTGCAACTAATATTATTATCAAACTATAGTATGAAAGTTGACCGGTTAAAGGAAAAGCATGACGTAAAATAACTGTAAGATCAATTAAGTTTGCAAGCACTAAACATGTTTTGATTTATAACAGAAGACCACATAAAATAAAAGTTACGGAACTATTTTGAAAAGAATACTATATTGTTTTGATGAGTGTGCTTATGGTACCCATTGGAACAAATATTTTTCCCCTAGTTTAAAAGCTGAATGAAATTTTTCCTTATAAATTTTTATGAGGAAAACTAAATATATTCAATAACACTATCATATCTATAGAAGCGTATAAGCTCTTTATAATACAAGGATGCCTGATAACGATTTTCTGGGGTCGGCAAACTTTTAGCTGTGGCGTGACACACAGTGGGATATTTTTTTAAAAATTCGATTCCCGTTATAATGCATGCAGAGAAGAAGAATAGAAGTCAATAATTCATATTTACAGTTCTATTATACATTAATTTTGCATCATTTAAAAATTTTTCTCTTGACATAAAAATAAACAGCATAAAATATAACTATTTCTTCAACAAAAATATTTAAAAAAATTCAATTGTACATATATTATGCATTTTTAAACATGTTTATTAAAAACAAGAATAGAAGATTATAAGAAAAAAATTAAGTTATTTACTACTTTGAATGTATGAATAGAAAGTATTTTATTAACGATTGAAAATTTTAACAAGATATATATAGGGAGAGAGTGAACTAATAGTAGGAATTGAAAAAGAGCATGATTTATCTGCATTTTTGTAACAGTGCATACCCGCTTTGGCTAGTTTGGCTGAAAAACCGGTTTTCGATGCCAACTTTTGTCATTGTTTTAACAGTTACATTGTTAAAATAATGGAGACGAACCTAAGTTGGCGTCGAAAGCCTGTAATTAATTAAATTAACTAACCGGTAATTGATGACTTAATATTTGAAAAACTGTAACATCAACAAAACTGTAAGAACATCAAGTGTTATTCGCTACAATCTTTAAAAAATTTATTTGAACTTGAATGGTTGAGCAGAAAGTATTTTATTGACGATTGAAAATTTGAACAAGATATATAAATAAATATTTATATATAGGGAGAGAGTGAGCTAACAGTAGGAATTGAACAAGAAATAGACATAAAATACATGCATTTCCCTTCATTATTGTTAAATAAAAATAATAAATAAAACTTTTAATGGGAAGTTAAAGTTTTTTTGCGCTACTTTCATATCGCAATAATTTGGGACTTTCAATTTAACACGATTCTGAACATTCAGTTGTTAAACAATTTCTTTTGCGGACTTGAAATATTTTTCATCTCAGGAAAGAATTCTTACTTAGATATGCAGAAACAAGAGCGGAAAGCCGAGTACATGCAATTTTCTCTAATTCAATAATTTACAAAATAGCTGTAAATTTATCTTTAGAGTTATTTTTCAGAATTTTTCATAATTCCTTAAATGTCCCTGATTCTGAAGATGTTTGTCAAGGTCCATTACAAATGTCTCAACTTCCACTTACTCAAAAATCAACAAATTTGTAAAAAAGTGTGCAGAGTGCCATAGAGAATTGTATCACGTGCTACATGAGGCATGCGTGCCATAGGCTGATATACACCCACACTCTTCATCATAGAATATGTAAATATGAAATATTTCTCAGATTTATCTCGAATGTTATGACCAGATTTATCTTGAATGTCATGAAATTCCTACTTTCTGTGCATTCCTAAAATACATATGCATTCATATTTTCAACTCTGGGAATAATAATTCATTTTTAATATAAAAACATAAAAAATTATAAATATAATTATCATATTTTAAATTTTTTTTAACATAATCTTCACTTTATTGTATCAATAGCGGTCACATTGTGAGGCTATCCGCGTGAATTTCAAACTAATTTTGGGTAACTTTGGGCAGCATTTATTCTATCTACAGCTTTCGAAAACACAGATAGTTATATGCTATTAATTCGACTATATATCTAGATTTCTAAATGTTAAGCGAGAAAGAAGGAATTGCAAATAAATGTAAGTATCGTCTACGGATCACTTCAACGAGCTTTGCGGTATTTGATAGTATATAGTAAATAAAATCATTAAAGGAATCAAATTAGATTTAGTACCGATTTAGAAGAGTTCCTTGTCAATTCTGATAGCTGAGAATTAACGGAATATTAATTTGAGAATATTAGATTGAGTATCAGGATTAACTAGTATTAAGAAACCCAATTTCACTTAAATTGAACTTGTGCGAACGAATACTTTTTACTTATGAACACAATAGTGATAGTGATGTGCACATAAAACAGAATAAAAAAGGAATAAACGAAATACCACGATGAAAATATATTTTGACTAGTCCATTGGCTGGCGCTGTGTTATAGTATTAAGTCATCTTATATACTCAAACTTTCAATAATTAATATTAAAAGAAGCTATGTACACATGATGCAGCTTACCCTGCATAAACTCGTAGGAAGTAAAAATTATAATAAAGTTTCATTTAGCTTGCGATCTCCAGTGCCGGATTTAGGCTTAGACCCGCGAGGCCCGGACCTAGGGTGGCAAATGTTTAGGGGCACCAAACTTTTCGATGCAGGAAAAATTTAGAATCAATTTTGTTTTTTATCAACTATAACACCGGATTTTAATGAATCTTTTCTTACTTTGACGACCTCAAAATGTCAACATTAAAAGGGTAGGACTATTTTTTTTAAATAATTAATCGTGTATTGTAAAATTTAAAATATCTAATAAAACTAAAAAAGTTTTCGTTACGTATAGCATTTATCTTGTAAAGTTAGATTTTTCATAAAGCACAATTAGTTTAAGAAGTTAAGTATGAGGATGTCTTTAATACTTTCGCACGGATGTAAGCAAGAAACAAATCTACATATATAAATGGATGTTTGTACATATGACCTGGCTTCACTCCAACACCGTTCAACTGATCACTATGAAAATTGGCATGCATATGTATTTTTTGTGGAGAAGGTTTTTGAGTGCTGTCCTCTTTGTTGCAGCTGCCCATCAGGTATAGCTATAGCATATCAACTTCTGCACCACTCAATCAATCGCCAACATGGTTGCCAAAAATGATGCCAACTTGACTCAATCGCCAACATTTTGCTACGTTTTTCCATTAAATCGTTAGTATAATGAATGGAACGGGGTTGCTTGCGAATCAATTTTAACATAAAATAAATACAGCAGAAAGTAATATTAACGTATTACACATTCAGATATAGATTATTTACACTATTTTAAGCATTCAATACACAAAATGTGTAACAATGTGTTCCTTTTGCTGAGCAGAGATTAGCTTAGGAAGGTGTTTTCGAAAACAAACACACAAGGGAGTTACGGGGCGTTATAAATAAATAAAAAATCTTTAAAATCAGCTATTAGACCTACAGACTTAAAATTTATCAAATGTGGGTGGTTTTTTTTTGTGCAGCAAAGATATGCAAAGGGCTTTTTTTTTTTGCAATTCACATAAAACTAATTTATTAAAAACTTCTTTATCCTTCAATTCGTATTGTTTAATTTTTCGATTCCCCCGTGCAAAGAACGGATAAACTAGCTAGTATAATATATGATTAAATACATAAATATAATTTATTTCTTAATTAAAAGCAACTTATTCTAAATTGTATGTTTAGTTGTTATACCAATATATATATGTAAGGATAGTTAAATTAGATCTAAAATTAAATCCCTAGGCCACTTTTAACTTTTTTTCCCGTTACATCTTCAAGAATTAAATTTATTATCCAGTTCGGGATTGAAGAACACATGAACCAAACAGAACTTTTATTTGCAACCATTAATTTTTATTACCTCGTATGCCATACTTAACTTTCAAGAAGTGTACTTGAAAAACATCTGGCCTATAAGTGCTTCAATCCCGAACTGGATAATAAATTTAATACTTGAAGATGTAACGGGGGGGGGAGTTAAGAGTGGCCTAGGGATTTAATTTAAGATTTAATTTAATTATATATATATACAGGGTGTCCAGCCTTAATGTGACCCAATAGCTAATTCCTGAACCGTTCGGTTTAGATATACACTTCCAATTTGAAAAATGTTTTTTAAAAAGGTAAGGAATGTTTTTACGTGCTTTTCGAACCAAAAATCCCATTTAGAAAAAAATTACAAAAATTAAATTTTTATACAGTCTCCAGGTCCTATCACTTATATTTAGAAAAAGATGCAGTACACAGAAAGAAAGTAAACACAAAAAGTTTCATTTTATTACGATAAAAACTGACCGAGTTATGCCTACATAAAATTGAAGCATCTGAATTGCTGAGAAAAGGGGGTCGTATATACAGTGAGTTTAGTGAACAGTAATTCACTATCTACAGAAGGAGAAAAAGAAAAACATCATAGTAATATTGAAATATCGTTTTAAACATCATAGATTGACAATTTGTATTGCTGTATGGCAAACAATAAAAGTTAAATTAAAGAAATACAACTTGTACCGAAAAGATTAATTCAGCTTATTTTAACAAATAGCAGCAAAATAATACATGATTTGCCGTTCAGATTATAGTGTATAATGTGAAATTATGCGCCAATCATGAATCATGGGCTTTATTATATCAGAATGACAAAAATTAACTTAAATGATGTTCAAAATGACTGCCTTCCGCAGAAATGCAGTATTGAACCCGCGTCAGAAACTCCGCCTGTAGCTTCTACAACATAGTTGATGTCACAGACCTGCATGCCATGCTGATTCGATTGAGTAAATCGGATTTACTCGTGGATTCACGTTCGTACACTTTGTTTTTCAGGAAGCCCCAGAGAAAGAAATCCAGAGGACTTGGGAAACTTCATCTTCTAAAAAATCGGCTAATGGTCCAGATAAAATTTCCGTGTATGGTTCTGATGTTAAAGGTCCATCGAAATACATTGAGCCAATTAAGGTGCTCTTCCATATTCCCCAGCAAACATTCACCGACCAACGCACGCGGTGGCAATTCGGTCGTATTAGTTGTGGGTTTTCGAGGGACCAATAATGCGTATTCTGCGTATTAATAGTGCCTTGCCTCGAGAACTGGCATTCATCCTACCACAAAACTTCATTAAAATAATCTGGATTTTCATCCAGTGTATTTAACACAAAATTGCGAAAATCAAAACGACGCTCCTGATCTTTGGGCATTAGTCCCTGCGACAGGACTGGACGATAAGGATATGCACCGTACGTATATAATATGTTCCACACCGTCGATTTTGAATAGGAACAAGCCTTGTTAATATCCCGGACACTACTTTCAGGATGAGCCAGAGCATATCCTAGAACATCCTCAGCCGGTATCCGCAAGCTTGAAGGTGTTGCACGAGACAAAGGAATACGTTTAGGACAACTCCTGGTTTTATACAAGCGTTGAACATCACGGTAAATTGTACAATAAGATGGATGTCTTCGAGTGGGAAATTTAATTGCATAAAGTCTTGCCACCTCTATCTTATTTCGATTACACTGCACATACAACAGTACCATTTTGCAGTATTCTTCATTTGTATACATCTCGTTCTCCTGTAAAAGAATTCGTAATATTGCAATTGCTAGCGACTACACAAGAGATTTTTAATAATCGTCATGATCAAATGAGTCTGAAGCCGCAGCAAAAAAGTCTATTTTTTTTAACTGCTTTTGAAATGTTTTCTTCGTCCAAAATATTTTATTTTTCTATGTTTTACACGTGCACAGAATAAATTTTATTTCTTAAGTGCTGAATTATTGTATTATCAACGTATACTTTTAAATTTAAAAACAATTTACATAAAAGTGACGTGCAAGAGTGAAAGTTTCCTGGCAGAATTCCAATTAATTTCACTTTGGTGACGGCCCCTTACTAGCTTCTTGAAAATGGCCGGGAAAATTGAGGAAATATGCGATTTTCAAAGTTCCATAACTTGGGCAGTTTTTATCGTAATAAAATGAAAGTTTTTGTGTTTACTTTGTTTTTGTGTACTGCATATTTTCCTAAATATAAGTAATAGGACCTGGGGACCGTATAAAAATTTAATTTGTGTAATTTTTTTAATAGATTTTTTGGTTCGAAAAGCACGTAAAAACATCCCTTACCTTTTTTAAAACATTTTTCAAATTGAAGTACATGTCTAAACCAAATGGTTCGGGAATTAGCTATTGGGTCACATTAAGGCTGGACACCCTGTATAATTCATGCCTATATTCAATATTTAAATTCAATTCGAATCCATCCTTACTATTCGTATCATTATTGTTGTTATTATAATACGTATTATTATTGTCAAATTAACTTGGGCCTAGGGGCGCCATCGAACCTAAGTTCTTCACTGGCGATATCTAAGCAGAAGAGCTCTAACAGCTAGACTTCGACTCACTCTATGGATTTCTTCGGGTGAGTTTCATTCGGGAACACCTCTCTCACTCTCTTTCTCTCGTGTGACCGTGGTAGCCTAATGGTCATGGTCATGGCTGGCGTGTTATGAGTTCGAACCCTACCCTCCGTGTAGAGGGGCTGATGTACGCTAAATCTGTCGAATCTCACAATCCTCCCGTTGGCTTGCTGTGGAAGCTTGGAGAAGGGGATGCCAACTCAGATATGACCCTCGTCACCTGACCATGGCTCAAAATTATGAGGCTCATCGCCAACAGCTTCTTTTACTTTTCAGTGTGAAGCTAATAATCACTCCCTCATTGAATCTCTTTCACTGAGTCTTTCTCTATTTCACCACATTTACGTTCAGAAATGAGTTAAGCACTATGTCGATTCTTATTCTCTCTCTGATCCGTGGGCGTAATAGTCTAGTGGTCAATCATTCTCCCGTTGGTGTGGTGTGGAAATTAGGAGAGAGAGTGACAGGACAGGTGCTGTACTCGTTACTTGACCATTGTTCTAAATTATGAGGTCTTTCTCCAGTAGTCCTCATGCAGCTTGTGACGGATCTATATGCGTCTATGACTAACCCCTTGGGGACTTTTCTGGGAAAATAGTTTTACCAACCAACTGTCACCGAAGGAAGGAAACGTGATTATTCAAATTAAGTATATTATATATATATAAATTCTGTATTCCGAGTTTTGAGAGTTAGTTGGTGAGTGGAGGATCGTAAATTTATTAAGTGAAAATCTAAGTTTATCAATTGAAGAATTCTAAGAGAGGATCACTCGATGGTGATTAAATCCGGATAAGGATTACATTCAAGGCCTCAAATGTAGGGCTCGACTTCATAAAAGTGTAGGTATCGTGATCCTTATTTAAATAGAAGTTAGCTTATTAGTGCACGATGTAGTTTATATTGAGCTTGTATAAGTTATCGTGGAATTAGGGTAGTAATATTATCCCCCGGGCTAACGGGTCTCACCTTCGCGCTTTACATCTGATCTAATTTCTTAATTGGATTATTATTGTGCTTGCTTGATATTTTGTGTCAATCAAATAATTAGAGTGAATCATGTCAACTGATTATTCAGTTCTTTCCACACCTCTAGCCGGATCCGAGGGTAGACAAGGGGGATCAGAGGGAAGCAGGAACTCTAATTATTCTCTTAACCACCTGCTATTTACCTTCTCTAATCACTCCATCTTTAAATACATATACTCATTTATATTCATCTCGGTTTCTTCACAAAGCGAGCTTTTGATATCAAACAAGATTATAAAATAGCCTCAAAGATTAGTTAAGAAAAAGGTTCATGAGATCCCGCTACGACCCATTTTATTAAATATCTATATAACATTTAATTTATATATATATATAAGCTTTAGAATGAAAATTAATCATTATAAATATATATATTGTTACGAATTTTGTATAAAATAATGTAAATAATTTGTATTTGGATGTTAAATGCCTTTATATTACTCTATATTTATTTTATGTTAAGATTGTAATATTCACAAGCAAGCCGTCCCTTATGTTATAATGGTAACTTGGCGAAATATTGGCGATAGAGCCAAGTTGGCATCATTTTTGGCGACCAAGTTGGCGACTTTGGTGACCATGTTGGCGAGTTCGGGACCCTCTGGATTCTTCTAGAAATTAGTAGAAAAATCCACTAACTTCACGATCTGTGGCGCGAGCGCATCTTTCCAGAATTTTCGGGCTCTGCTATAAATAGAGAGATACTCGCCGCAGCAGTCAGTCATTGATTATCTCTCCGAGAAATTCTGGGGAAGAATTGCTCTGGTCATCTCTCTTATTGGGAGAAGGTCACCACTCTCCCTAGAAAATAAAGTCATCCTTTACAAGCGCATTTTGCGCCCAGTAATAACATACGCTTGCCCCATCTGGGGCGCGGCGGCACCGACCCATACTAAACGGATTCAAATCATACAAAATAAAATTCTGAGAACCATAACTAACGCACCTTGGTACGTTAGGAATTCTGTCTTACACAACGACTTACACATGGAGCCGATCGATAACTACATCACTAAACTGTCTAGAAATGTTTTTAGAAGTATAGAAAATCATGACAACCCTTTAATTAAAGCACAAACATTGTTCACGTATTCTCATACTAAAGTTAACTTCGCATACAAATCTTCAAAATGGGAACTTCCATTGAAGCCTCCATAACTCAACAAAAAAACATTTAATTCACACACTGAACTACACCACACGCTTCCGCAACTTGCTTAAAACTGGGTCATTTGAAGAATATGACGTCATTCCCCATTTTCATCCCTGCGAACTCAGGGGAACTTCGGCGTTTTTCGCCCATCGATGCTTCTTCCTCCACCCCTCCCCCTCCACGTTTTCTCCCGAAAGGGTTTATTTCGTGACGGCTTTACCTCGTACATTTTGCCTCCCTCCGGGAGGCGTTACTCTTCTAATGGTCTTTCTTTTTCACCCTATCTTCAGGGATACTGGGTATAAGCCATTTTTGGCTGGGACCCGCCATATCTAATTTTCGTTTCAGCAGTCAGTCTGATTTCAACCAGCGAGTAGTAAATATTGTTTTGATTAGCGATTAGTAGACTTGCCTTGAACTTAATCAGCTCGGCTGTGCTTGTGAATAATCATTTACAAACGTGTATTTTAGACACTGTTTATTGTGTCTGAGTGCTGTTGAAGGTGTGGAATCCTTCTGTTATTTATTCTGTGAACTTTGCAGTTGAATCCTGTATTTGTAAGGATTGATTTACGCCAATAAATACACATCGCTCGCAAAGAACTGTCTTGTTGCTTACGGCTGCTTTTGCATAAAATCCTCGAACCCCGATCTACGTAACAATATATATAAATTTAGAATGAATTTTACAGAAAAGGAATTACTTTTACGGAAATTTTATTAGTTTATCAATCGTCGTATTTTTATTTTACGTCAACAAAGCTTTGCTTTGATAAAAACAGTTGTTTATTGTAATTCTTTTCTACTGAAAGTAACTTAAATATCTAATTTATTCATTCATAACAGCTATAGAATACTAGTAATAATTAAAAAAGCTTTATCACACAGTATTACATTTTATGAATTTGCCAAGAAGATATGTATTGTAAGAATAAACTGCAGTATAAAACACAAAAATCATACTTTTAAATTTTTTCTTATCAACTACAATATTATATACATCGGTTCTTGTGATCTTTTTTAAAAATTTTAGTCACATAAAAGTCTTCTAGTAACATAAAGGAATTTAATTTTTACTTAGATGTAGATTGTATTACTCACTGAATTGTGGGATTGTACACTGGTAAGAAAAGCGTATAGTTTTTACTTGCCTATATTATGAGTTGATGTTATTTAACGTAAAACAGAACAAATCATAGAATTACGTATTTAGAATCTAATCTGACAGCATTAGGTTGCACGAAAAACGCTGTTAATTGGGTCGCTTCTTTAAAAGAACATATTTTAATTCATTTTAATAACAAAACTTGTAATGTTTAAATGTACATCGTTTTAATTGCATATAATAGTTACACAATAAAACATACTTTAGAAAAACATTTTTTTTTTCGTTACAGTCACTGCTTCCTGTCATAGTCAATGTTCCGTGAAGCAATTGCAGCACCCTTCACCGCTTTATGTCAAGATAGCAGTAAAAGTCTTATTATTCGTAAATATTTATAACAAGAATGATACTCATTATTAGTGAAAGAATAAAATCAAAAAATTTAGCTTAAAAAGAAAACATTTTTAACACGCTTTTATAAGCTTCACTTGTATGTAACGGAATCTTTGAACTCGATTTTTACCTACTTTAGTTTTTTAAAAAAAATGGATTAAGTGTCAGTAAAAAGTTCTTTGCATTACTATACTAGTGTGCGCAATTGAAACATCTTTTCCGTTGAAAACGTAATTCCGAAAAACTGTGCATGAACTGGACATGAAGTACATACTACAGTGAAACAATGCAATGTTTAAAACCGGGGTGGGCATTACGTCGATCGCGATCGACCGGTAGATTACCAAGACATTTTGGGGGGATCGCCTAAAAATTTTACCCGTTAGTAATTATATACGGAAAATTCAAGATTGGCTGACAGTACGCACAGACTAATCCTTCTACCGACTGTAACAACAAAAACTAACTTTAGATAAAAATATTTTAGTTTTTTAATGTATTATAATTTTTTTTGTTTCATAATAAATGTAGCATTTGATATAATTATATTTGAGGCTATTATTATTAAGTTTGTATCTTGCGGCTTGCTTTAAAACGCCGTTTTAAAAGTGTTGTTCTTTTATTTTAAGTACATATTCCGTACTTATTATTAAGTTATAATAATAACCATTTCCTTGCCTCACCACACCTAGCGTACACAGTAGACAGTAGCTTACACAAGAATTTTTAAGGGAAAGGGGGTCAAGGGTTGAAGGTTTACCCTTCTCGTATCATACCCCAATACGCAGCCAAACATATTTTTTTTTATTATTTTCTGTCGATTGTAGGGAACAAAATACAGCAAAAAATAAATTTCCGAATAAATAATTAACACTCAAATAAAAAAAATTACTAATATCAAATACTTAATTACATTTTACATACTATATACACGGGACTATAACGAAATTACATTTTATATACTATATACACGGGACTATAACGAATCGGAAAAAATGAAGGGTTATGAGGGAGGGTCCGGACCAGTGGATCCCTCCCCCGCCCTTGTGTGCGCCACTGACACTGGGTGGACCACAACTCCTTGAAAAAAATTAAAAGTAACCCTCACCCTGGAAAAGACTGCCCACTCCTGGTTTAAAAGATGAATTAGGCTTAGTAGCCCAAAAGGAATAGTATGCATATAGTATGAAACGAAGCAGAAAAAAAGTCTTTTGGTTGTTAGTACAAAACTCTATCAGATCAAAAGGGAAGAAAAGCAAATTAAAACACGTTGTAAAGGATAACACCTCCTCGAGCTGCAATGATTGAATAGAACCGCTTGTTGATACAACGTTATAATATTCAACAATTCTTTAGATACAGATTCTCCTTCTTTATTTAAAAGTTCCCATTCTTGAGTTAGTTGTGTGATATTCTCTGGGATATATGATCGAGTCTCCAGGTCTTTTTACAAAGCATCATATACATGTTTATTAAGATTTAAATCAAGGGAACATACACTGGACAATCCATTCTACGAATATTTTCACTTTCTCGAAGTTTCTGAACGACGTAGAAGACCTATGTGGCTGTGGATTGTCACCCATGAGAGTAAAGAAGGGACCAACGGAACCTCAGCACAAATACACTTGATGGAGAATAACTTCATCACAGTAACTATTTCCGATAGGTGAGGATCAGCTGAAAATTAGGGGAGCTCCGTTCCCTCAGTTAACATGTTCTCGTCACAAGTATTTGATGAGTCTAGTTGATTTTCTGGCTGCAGATAAAGACCATGTCTAATACCTTTCCTTAAAATGAGATCAAGAATCTATATGGTTGGATGCCGTACCGTGTGTTGAATCTCAGCTTTGCCTGAGACTGCTGCAGAAGATACTGAGTTACGTTATTTTGTTTTATTGTCCTGTAATTGTTATCGTTTGTGTAATACATGAAATAAGATAATATATATGATGATTCATTCATACTAATGTAATTTTCACAAACAGTAGTGCATCTGAGTTCAAAATACAAAATATGTGTCAGTCGTAAATATCTACAATGACAACCAAATATTTTTGAATATTTTTACGAAACGAATTTCAGTAAAGTTGTTTCTAGTTCATTAAATAAGTATTCTTTTTTGATTGATTAGATTTTGAATCTAACTAGAATGCTATTTTTTTATACTAATATAAATGTGCTTTTCTGTTTAATGCTACTTTCATCACTTTTTATCATAGAGAACTTCTAAGAATTATGCTGGATATATTTACGATTTTCGTATTAAGCTGAATTTTTTGACAGAAAGAAATATTGAATAAATATCTAAAAATGGTCAAGGCAAGTTTAACCTAAGATTTTCTCTTAAATATCTTAAAATAAGATGATTGCTTTTGTACAGAAGCTGAAACTATAAGCGGAATACGAGACTTATAACTTTAAAAATATAACCCTAATAAAATTTTAAACACAAGAAAAAGATTAAAAACAAATATTCAGTAAGGGCAAAAACACAAGAAAAAAGTATATCTACAAAACGATATTAAAATTTAATTTATTGTTATTTTTAATTTTTAATTAAATAAATTTCTTACATGATTTAATCTTTAATTTACAGTCTACGTACAGATAAGATATTGACTCTATTCAAATTGAGGTTTCTGATATAAATTGTTTTTTTATTTGAGTGATTATGCCAAAAATTAACTAATAACAATAGTAATATATTTCCTCAGTAATTGCTGGATAATTATTAATATTCTAATCAGTAGCTTCAAAATCTGAAAAATAAAACAAAGTACAATGGGGTTATTTTTAATTGATAAATTGACTCCAGTTTTGTTATCGAGGCTTTCACCTGTAATTTTCTCACTTAGCATTAAAATTATTTATCCAGAGAGACGATTTCAGTTGTATCTCGATATCTCAACAAATGTAATCCATATGCTCCTTAATCGATTATTCGATTATTTCAGATCTAAAAAAAATCAATTTTCTAACTCTTACATAAAATTATAGTATGCCCATACATTTGTCCCTTTGTTGTGTGATTTCAAGAATATTTTTTTCTCTCTCATGTGTAAGAAATTCCTATAATTGCGACAATTCTTATCTTGAAATGAACTCTTTAAAACTTTTGCCTGATCTTTAAAACTATGGCCTAATTTGTGAGAATGTGATCTCTTTTTAGCTATATACACTCAAGAGCCAAAACATTATGACCACCTGTCAATAACGAGTTGACCCACCTTTGGCGCGCAACACAGCTTTCACCCGCCTTGACATGAATGCCGCAAGTCCTTAGTAGATGGCCGGAGACAGATTGTACCAGATATTTAAGCAACGGTCACGCAAATCCAAGATATTGCGAATTGGTGATCTTTGAACTCTGAGCTGCTGTCCCATGACATCCCAAATGTGTTCTATTGGATTGAGATCCGGTCAGTTAGGCGGCCAGACATTAACTGGAATTTAGCATCATGTTCCTGGAACCACTCCAAACACAATTTTAGCTTTGTGACACGGGGTGTTGTCCTGTTGGAACATTCCATTTCCAGCTGGAAAAACAGAGGCCATGTAACGGTGCAACTGGTCCGCAATGATGTTCACATACCCTGTAGCATTCATGGTCTGCTCTACCACAACCACGGGTCCCAGAGACGCCCAAGAGAACGTCCCCAAAGCATAATACCGCCACCACCGGCCTGTGTATGACCTACTGTACATTGAGGGAGCAACTGTTCGCCTGGAAGACGGCGTATCCTGACACGGCCATTGGCGTGATGAATGACAAACCGTGATTCATCTGACCAGGCAACTCTCTCCCACTGATCCATGGACCAGTAGCAATGTTCCCGGGCTCAGCGCAGGCGCAGTTGGCGATGATGCTTGGTCAGCAAAGGCACACGAGTGGGATGTTTGCTGCGTAGTCCCATATCCAACAGTGTCCGCTGAACAGTGTGCTCCGATACTATTCTACTTGGCCCTGTATTATATTGGACTGTCAGCTTAGCCACTGTCTGGCTCCGGTTTTGCTTCACCATGCGAGACAGTCTCCGACTACCTTTTTCTTTGATAGCGTGTGGACGTCCAACACCATGTCGTCTACTGCTGGTTTCACCGTCATTCATCCACTTTGCATAAGTACTAACAACTGTAGATCGCGAACAACCCCCGAGTCGTGCAGTTTCGGAAATACTTGTTCCGAGCCTTCGAGCCATTACAATCTGTCCTCTATCAAAGTCGCTTAGATCCGCAGCCTTTCCCATCACTCACAGAAGTAAGTGAAAGAATGATTCTTCAGACTCTCCAGCAGCAGTTAAATACCACTTCCACCTGATCACGTGCCTTCCACGTCATCCAGGCAAGTTCATTGCAAAAAGTAAGGGTGGTCATGTTTTGGCTCTTGAGTGTATTTAATTAGAACAATTAAATTTAATGAATAAATAAATTGTAAAGCAAACAAAAACTAGCCCAACACCATATATAGAAAGGAAATTGGAAAATTGGAGGAAAATCATTTTCTATTTTGTCACTTAATATTGTGATTCTGTCATACGTGTCTGTGTATACACATATTTATATGTATATAAATATATAAATAAATACGTGTATATACATGTGTATATGTGTGTGTCATATATTAATTGTAACTATTTAAAAAAAGTAACTAAAATAAAATGTGTCTTTGTCACCTAAGTAGGAATTAATTTTTTTTTAAAAAAATTTATATTACTTGTTTTTCAAATAGAAATTGGAAATTTTTCTGAAACATGATCGCATTAACTTTAAAACAGTCGTGAAACCGACATTTCTGCTCATTCTTTTAAACATATTTTCTTCGGTTTTCTCGACAGTATGCTAAGTATAAAAATTTGTACGATATTTTTTTAATACTTCGGTTTATATATTGGTATTGGTTTGTAATAATTTTATTTTCTTTAAGTTAAGCCATTTCATACAACTGCAAATTCTTTGCATGATATATAGAGAGAGAAAATCGAATATTTTTATGTTGCTCATTTCTATTGCAGTTTTGAAATATATTTCTCCTTTCATGATGCAAAAAAGAAGCGAAATTACTCAAATGCACATATTTTTGATTATGGAATAAAATTATGCCAACTCTGTATATACTCTAATATCCTTAGAATGTTCTAAACAAATATTTGTGAATGGAGAAAATAACATGATCTCACTCAATATTCTTTTCGACAGCTGTATTCATAAAGTGTGAAAGTTATTTTCATTCATACATATGTGGTAGACAAAATAGAGGGAAACACTTGATATCTGAATTATTATTTTTTCATCATGGTTTTGACACACAAAAAGATTTATGGATTTCTACACGTTAAAGTCAAAGCGGTGCTAAATAAACTGAATGATTTTTATTATAAATTTGTGCAATCTGATTTAAAACAAATATATGTGGAAATAAATTTCTCATATGTTGGTTTTAACTGTATGTTTTTTATTTGAATCGATTTATCTATACTTCCGAATAATCACTTTTATTACACATAGCAAATGAGGTAATTAACGTTACATTACTCATTGCCCAGAATCATATCTTTGTTTCTCAACCTAACTTTGAATTAATTAATTTCGGATTAAATAACTATAATATTAATAGATTGATAGTATAAATTCTACAGAAGAGTAATAACTTTATAGTTCTTTCGGTAGTATAAACTCTCTCAGTACTTCGAAAATATAACCTTCATTGAATCCTATGTAGTCTAATTGGCAGAATGACGGACTTCCAATGGACTAAATTCGTGTGACGTCATAGTCATATGATAAATGTAGTCACGTGTTTTCAGCCAAACAGTTTAGGCACTTCGCTGTTGTCAACTTCTGCTTTTTGCAGATTTTTTAAAAAGTTTGATTTGTAAACAGAAAAATGCGTTTTATTTAATATACATAAAAAAGAGTAGTTTTTTTTTTATATTTTAAAAATGTTTTTTGAAGAATTTTAATATTTGAACATTTTTACCAACTAACCAAATTTGAAATTTTATTTAAATTTTACAAGTGAAATAACAAATTCACGTCTAATGTCAGTTTGAATTTGAGAACATGTGATTATATTCATCACGTGACCGTCACAAATGTGTAGCGCAGTATTTCATGTGCTTCGCTGTGGCCAACTTTTACTTTGTGCAGAAACACAATATTAACAAGTTCATATTTTTCAGCAATAATAACGCACATTGGTAAACAAAAGGCACTAGACAAATACATGCCTAATCTAATATTTTTTTTTCAATTTGAAAAACTCTTTTGGAAGAATCTTAATATTTGAGCATCTTTGTCCAATTTTTAAATTTGAAATCTATAAATATGTATAAATGGATGTATGCATTTATAAATGAAATCGCTTCGCTCCAACGCCGTTCAACCGATCACGATAAAAATTGGCATGTGTTTGTATTTTTTCTAGGGAAGGTTTTTATGCTATCCTCTTTGTTGCAGCTCCCCACCAGGTAGCGCTACAGTATATAAACTTTTGCACCATTCAATCAATTACCAAGTTGCCAACCTGGTAGCCAAGACTAATTTGGTTTGGATAGGTTCTCTTTTAATGTTAATCTATATTTATAAAGATGGATGCATATATATGTTAAATCCAGTGGCGTAACGTGCACCCCCGCTACCCCCACACTGCAAGGGGCCCAAGGCTTCTAGGGAGCCCAAAGTCTGACTGACGACATGAAAGTAGATTTTTCTCAAATTTCACTTCACATTTTTCAAATCGAATTTTTAAGCGATTTTCCTATCAGCGATCAAACGCCATTCATCATCTAAACTTTCATACGCTCATTACATGTCTTTAATCCTATAGCCAAATCAAAAAAAAAAAAATTTCATTTGCTGTAGAGCAACGAGAGACACTTTTTCTTTAGTGGGTTTTCTTTTTAAACCTTAATTACTAACCAAATAAAACAGTCAAACAAAGAATTGGATAAAATGCTAGGAAGATACATAAATTTCAACACTGTTATTATTACTGTATACATTACATTAGCAGTAGGGAGGGAAGGAAGACATGATTTGCTTTTTAAGAAGCAGCAGAGAAAATTATTGGCGTCTTTAGTCCCCCCCCATGTGTTTCAATTTCATTTAGCAAAGTCGTAAATAACGTACATCTGTTATGCTTTTTTCAAGTAAAATAGTATTACGATCCCCGGAAAAGCATAGAGAGCATTTTAAACGAGAGCATTTGATGATAGATTTATGAGTATTCAATCAAATGAAGCATAATGAGAAGAAAGCATAATGGAATGTATCAGTTTTTTATTTCATTTTCATGAAATCATTTTTGCTTCATACAAAGAACTCTCCTTTTTAAAAGTTGCAGTATTTACGCTAGAATGTAATCGAACTTAGATCAAGTTCATCCCAGGATTCAGAAATGAAGAATCAGGTAAGTGATACCTTTTTTCTTTCGTAAGAATTTTAAATCTAAAATTATTTTACAGTGTTCGTGTCTTTCTTGGTGTTCGTATTTATTCAAGTTCCCAGATTATCTATCGTTAGAGATTTCCAGTTTTAATAAATATTGTAAATATTCCCTAATGTTATACATTATTTACTTCGTTTACTCAGACTCCGGTTGATTTTGCATTCAGAAAAAGTTTATTGATAAATATTTTTACGTGTTGAAAAAAGGAACATTATGTTATGGTTTGGCAATCCTTTGTACATATATATATACACACTTGCTGGAAAAGAGTGTTCTTAAGGACGAATGAGAGAATATAAGCTCTAAAGAAACCACTAGACTTAATAATTCAATGCCGAAACGACTTCAGGAAATTTTCAACACACGGGGTTATCCAACCAGCTGTTAAATAGCTCATTATCCTTTTTAAACAATTTTTATAGTTACTATTAAAACAGTGACCGTAGACTTTTTCTACTTGATTTTTGTTGGTGTCGCTACAAACCTGTCCTTATTTTCAAAGCTATGAAGGCAAATCGAGTTCACTTTTGTTATTCTCAATACTTGGAATGAACTAAATAAAATATAATTTTAAAAAAAAATTTAAATTCCGGTTTTTAACATTTTTTTTTGTCGTTTATGTAAGCAGTACTAGGTGAAGCAGACTTTTCTAGCAAGTATATATTTCTAAGATCCGGCTTGGGGCCCAAGACCTGACCTTGCGGGGGACCCAATTATTTGCCGTTACGCCACTGGTGAAATCGCTTCACTCCAACACCGTTCAATCGATCACTATAAAAATTAGCATGTATATGTATTTTTTTGTGGAGAAGGTTTTTAAGCTATCCTCTTTGTTGCAACTCTCCACCAGGTATCAACTTATGCACCGTTCGGTCAATCGTCAAGTTGCTAACGTCGTCGCCAAAAAGGATGCCAACTTAGCCTTTCACCAACATTTCGCTATGTTTCCATTGAATTGCCATTATGATGTAAGGAATGGTGCTGCTTACGAATTTTATAATTTTAGCATAAAATAAATACAACCGAAAGTAATATTACACATACAGATATAAATTATTTACGCTATTTTAAGCTTTCGTTACACAAAATTTTCTACAATGTGTTACTTTTGATGAGTAGAGATTAACTTAGGAAGGTGTTTTCAAAAATCGACCCACAAGAGAATTACGGGGCGTTATAATTTTTTTTTAAAAAAATCCTTTTTATCAGCTATTAGACCTTCAGGCTTAAAGTTTAACACAAATATGGTTTTCTTGTTCAGCTGACACATGCAAAAAGCTTTTTTTTAATTTGCAGTTCACATAAAATTAATTCTTGAAAAACTTCTTTACCCTTCAATCTTTATTGTTTAATTTTTCAATTCACCCGTGCAAAGAACAAGTGTACCAGATGGTTGTATCTAATTTTTACAACCAGAACAATATGTCTAAAGTCAATTTTAAATCTAATGGAGAATATACGTGATTGTAATGAATTTAAACCATTTATGAGTAGCCAGTTTGTTTACTTTAATTTTAAAATCTCTCGGCGTAAGACAAATTACACTGCACTAAATATGTTGTGATCCAAAGTATGACCACTGGTATGATGCAGCTTGTTTACTGAGGTGTCTACTTCTCTATTTCTTAACGTAAAACTCTGATGTGTATTGCTTGCAATATGTATCAAGTGGGCCTTGAGTTGGGCAGAAATAAGAAATAACTCGATAAAAGATCAAATCAAAACAATCGCCATTATGATCTGTACCTAAAAAACGTATATCATTAATTTTAAGGAATAAACTTGTATATCGAAATATTGAAACAGCATTTACTTAGAACGTGGAACTGAAAATGATAATTGAGATATAATTGTCAGACCACCTGATCGGAACATCTGCTCATGCGCCCAAGGTTACGTATACTGAGAAGGACACAGTAGGCATTGACCCTCACAGGCTGTTGCGCCACTGAATTTAGTTTAGTTATTTCAATCAATTGAACAGAATTTAATATTTTATGATGAAAATCACCAATTTTTAAAAATACACCAGCTTTACATATCTAAGGTTGTTTTTGAAAGTTTTAAAAACGACTACTAAAAAGCTTTGCTTTAGAAAATATTTATAATTTACACATATAAAAATTATACGTGCTAAAAGAAAGAAGTTTATATAATTTTAAAATTTGGTTTTCAGAAAATAACAAATTTGCTGATTTTCATTTGATCTTTCAGCAAGATTTCAAAATGACCGAATCATTGGGAATGTATAAACCTTTCTCTATCCTCTTCCATTCTAAAAAATCAACATTACTTTTTCCTTCTTTGAGCCGCATTGATTCGAATGATAATAAATTAAAATTTATTTTTATCTCATTGCGTCATCTTCTCCTATTTTCCAAAGGAAGTATTTCACTTCGTCAATTTGAAAATGTAGATGCTCTTAAAAAAAGGAGACTTACAACGAAAATAAAGGAAAAATCATCATCAACAAGTCTGTTTGACGAAACATTCCATTTTGATTTGCTGTTTCCTTTTATTTTCCGATATCTTGATCAGCCAATCTTATCAGCTCTCAGAAACTTAGAAGAACATTTGAGAATATTCGAGGATTTAAACGGATATAATTGTCGCAAAAAATGATCGATCCATCAAAAACAGTTAGATGGTTTCAAATCTTAACATAATTTAAGCTGATAAGTAATTTTATAAACATATTTTTTCTTTGAGAAAGATTGTTTACGTACATGTATTAAAAATATTTATTGCAGAAAAATGAAAAAAAGTTACTCTGTAAATTTAATTTATCAGTTAATATTCAAGAAGGTATTTATAAACGCATCTAAATCTGCAGACTCATGCATTATAATCTATTTATCTATATGCTTAGATGTCTTATGTCAAAAACATGTTTTGATGATCAAACTGAAATTACATTTTGCGTCTTTACAAATGCATAGAAGGTCAGACAATTTATTTAAGGAAAAATGCTTTGTTAAAGAATTTTCATTTAAGAAGCCATAGGAATAATTTAAAAAAATTGGAAAAAAATTTAACTATTAACTGATTTTATATTCTCTAAGATCGAGCTCGAAATTCAAAACAAAAAATCTGTGGCATTTTAAGAGGCAAAATTAAATTGTTGGTTTAAAAATGTAGTTAAATCACTGAATTGAATAATGCTAGCTTAAATATATATATATATATATATAAAGAATGGCGACTCACTCACTTATCACGATATCTCCCGAACTATTAGGCCTACAGAACTCAAATTTAGTAGGCATGTTCCTTTCAGAGTCCGTTAAGAACGGTTTTTGCGAAAATCGTCCTCTGTAGGGGGTGAGTGAGAAGGGTTTAGGGGCTTGTTCTAAACATTCCCGTTTTTAAACTATTAGACATTTTTTTATTTCCAATGACCAGGGTTACACTAGACCACTACACCACAAGGGGGAGCAAAAACAGACAAAACAAACAATGTAGGAAATAACAAAGTGGCGAGAAAATTCTATGAGCCCAATAAGTCCCTAGCTTGCTAATAAAGATCGCACAAAGAGGAGCCCTTTCGTGCTGGGCAGCGGTGAATGTGGTCAGCATCCATGTCCTCCCAAATATCACAGAGCATGCAGAAAGGGGCCCTTGGAAAATGAATTTGATGAAGATGTTTGAGGAGACAGTCGTGTCCAGTATCCAGATGAAACTCGGCAACTGCTTTACGTCTTGGCCACATGGGAAGATCTTTAAGATTATTCCACCAGATCTATTGGTAGCCTAGTGATCATGGTCACGAACTCGTGGCCGGCGTGTCATGAGTTTATTGACATTGAAGACTCACCATGTAAGAGTATGCTACTCGTTAAATTTGTTGAGGTTCAATGTCTTTCCATTGACGAGGGGTAGAAGTTCGGAGAGAGTGTATAAGCTCAGGTTATTACTCGTCATTTGATCATGGTTCGCAACTACAAGGTCCGTCACCAATAGCCCTCTTGCTGTTTTTTGAGAGACGTAAGTAGACACTCACTAAAACTTATAAGGAACACTCAATCCATAAATTTGGTGGACGGAAGGATGACCATACAATGATTAGTAATTTTTTTCATTGCTTAGTAATCTCTCTTAACTAATGTAAGGAACGAAAATATTGCCTGTGTGTGTGTGTGTGTGTGTGTGTGTGTGTGTGTGTGTGTGTGTGTGTGTGTGTGTGTGTGTGTGTGTGTGTGTGTGTGTGTGTGTGTGTGTGGTGTGTGTGTGTGTGTGTGTGTGTGTGTGTGTGTGTGTGCGTGCGTGCGTGCGCTCGTAAATATCTTGCATTTTCTTCTTTGGATAAATATCTGTTTAAATAAAACATGTATACTTAGTTTTAATATCTTAGTTAATCCTAGTTTATCTTTTAGTTTAAATATCTTTTTAAAACATGTATACTTAGTTTTAATATCTTAGTTAATCTAGTTATATCTTTTAGTTTAAATATCTACTTAAAACATGTTTTCTTAGTCTGCCTTTTTAAACCTGTTTTTTTTTTCCTTTCACATTTAGATTTATGGATTTATAATAGAAGTAACAAGTCTACGGTTAAATATTAACGTATTACTTCATACATATCTTCTCTTGAAATCAGAATAATAATCATTTCAAATGCGTGTGTTGTAACAAATCTTCTTTCACTTTATGTAGAGGACAAGAATATTTATTTCTAGTTTATTTTTCTTTCTTTTTGGTGAAAATTATTTTTCATTTACATTCTTGTAGTTTGTAAGAGCAAAATGATGAAAAAAACTTGTGATTACGATTAATATTAGACTGTGGTATGCTCGTATTATTGACTATATTTGAAAATGTAGCTCATTTTTCTCGATAAATAGTTTTAATAATGAAAAGTATGTTCCAAAATATTTGAAATTAAACCGAGATTTACATCTAAGAAATATATAAGCTTAGAAACAATATTAAATTTAGCTTTAAATGTGTGTGCTTTCATCTTTCATAATTTATTCCTTTTTGGTTTTATCTATTAACTCGCGGGAAAGATACTATGTTACTATTTAACCGGTTTCTTTCCTGTTTATGTCAAGCTTTCATTCATATTCTATGTTTCTTTTTAAACGAAAAAGGCATTCGACAATATGCTCTATGTAATTTTTTTTTGTTTTTCTCTTATTTGTTTTAATTTTATTTTGTTAAATCACAGTATAACAATATAAAAACAATTTCCCTATGAAATTAGACAAATATTCATTTGTACCAGTAATTCTTAAATTTTTTCTAGTTGCAGCTTTCTAAAAATAATTATTGTCGTAGGTTGTAATCTAGCATAGTAATTAGTCTGTAATTTCCAAAGGAAATATTTTGCATCTATTGGCAACTGTATAAATTTTATTTCTAGTAATAACTGGAAAACACAAACAAATCACTGAAATGTTTAAGAAGAAAAATTGCATGAAATTTAGAATACAATACAATCTCTATATTATATACTTATCATACACGGTTCCAAGAATGCTATTGAAAAATAAATCTGCTTTGATTAAATTTTTGTTAAAAATAATAAATCTTCGGTTAATGCTACACGTAAATTCTACATAAAAATAAGTTTTGAGATTAATTTTAAATTGTAGATTCGATAAAGATACATATTCAATTTTTCCCCGTATGTACCACTGTCAATGAGATCAAACTTTTATGCCATGTTTAAGAATAAAAACTATTCTTTTACAATTTCTTACATCTCAAAAATTCCTGTATTAAATACGTTTATTCAAATTTCAAATGTTTTCAAAATAGATTTGATAGAATGATTCTTGTTTTGATTGGTATTGATCTTAATAAAAATCAAATACAAGCTTCATTTATTTTTTTTTTAAAAAATCAGTTTAAAATACTACATACCAAATTACTTTTTTCAAATACATTCTTCTATATTTAAAAATACATTAATTGGATTGTTTTATATTCTAGTATACTACTAATTATTGATATACCCATGTATTTTATATATATAATCATCAAAAAAAGTTATTTTATGATTTTCGAAATCCACATTGCTGAAGACAAAATTGAGATACCTGTATGTTAATGGAATAATTTACTGACTTCTGAAAAAATTATTTTTCATTATAGGATGGTTCTTTTATAGGTTGCTTATCTCTTTAAATGAAAGTAGCTTTAATTATTAATTCCATGAGACTACGCAAAAATTTCAAGTTATGGAGTCTTAAAAAATGAGTTTCCTATTATTAAAAGGATATTTTTAATTTTCGAAGTTTCATCTTTCTCAACTCAACATATTTCAAAAGTGATCATATCAATCAATGGATTAATTTTTAGTTCTTAAAAATATAAAAAAAATTAAAACTAGGCATTTTTATTAAAAATAGTCAGAAAAAATGCGATACACATTTTTAAAAATTCATAGAAGCATAATATCTTTAGTAAACAATTTTAACAATGTAAGTGTTAAAGTAAAATATCTGAAGCTGTTCGAAATTAAATTCGTGTTACATAAAACATAAGCAAATATCTAATATGATAATTAAAGGCTGCTTCGATCGAAAATTGCAATTATTTTTAGAAAATTATAGTTTATTTTTTTACAAAAAAAGATCAAATTACTAAATATAACGTTTGTTTATATTTGTTTTTACCTAATATGTCAATAAACACAGAATTCGTCATTTTTTCAATAATGATGAAAGAAATTTTGTCACATAAGATAAAGGTTCATAAAATTGCTCAATTGATTACACATTTGAAGAAAACAAAGATCTACCTTTTCTGTGTTTTGTTATACTTTACAAAAATCTTTTTTTTTATAAAACATTTCTAGCGAAATTAAATGTTGCTGGTAAACATTATTTTGCCTAACTCTTATTTCTAGTGTTTAAATGCTAATTGAAATAAAGTGTTTACTTCTACATGGAGCATTCGGAGATATCCCACATAAAAAAAAATGAAAAATGAGAGATCTACTCTACATTTCGCAAGAAAGTAGAGTAACCTTGCCGAAAAATCGAATGAAACGAGAGATAAAAACAAGTCCTGACCTTGCTCCTTACGGGCTATCCAAAGCACTTACCAGTTAAGTACGTCAGATGGACATTCGGTTAATAAACAAAGGTTTTCTCGAAAGAAAGCGATTTCTCGAACGTGGTGTGTAAGCAGATCAACGACCTTAACAAAATTCAATTAAATATTGTCACGTGATGAAATGGGGTGCCCCTCTTTTTTCAATTGGCCGTCTAAGCTGGGAGGAAAGTACCATCGTGCTTGAACAATCCCACACACACAGAAGAAAAAAGAAAGCAAGATGAGTTCAAATGCAAACAATTACCTAATAGCATTGCATTACATGTACAGAGAATATTAACAAAGAATCATGTACACCAAACTCTTTTTTACATGGTAGATACATTCCTTAGAAAACCGTGCAACAAAATCGTGTAAAAAATAAATGTTAAATTTGGGGATGCTCTACATTTAAAAAAAAACGTGTAAGATGAAAAATTTCTAAATATAATCCAAAAAAATCGTGCAAAAAAATAATAAAAAAATCCATGTTACATATTTGAAAAACAAAATAATTCATTTTTGTTGCAAAAAAAAAAAAAAATCAAAATTTCGGTACAGCAGTGCTTTTCAAACTTTCAATACTTGCGACCCAATTTTGATTCATAATTTTCATCGCCCCCCCCCTCCCTCCATACAATAACAATGTATTGAATTCAATAATGTTATACTTTGAGGAAAGGCTACAATACGACTTTATTTATAAACCGTACAAATTATCAAGATAAGTATTAAATTTTGTATATAATTTTATGATTTGCCCATAGGATTATTGGTAATTATAAAATTTGTTCTTAAATTAGTACTGTTAAATTAATTATGAATCACATTTTGCAGTACTGATACATTTATCAGTGTAATTGTGATCAGTATTTTCTCAGTGTAAATGTGTATTTTATTTTTTATTATGTCAGTATGAAATTTTTTTTCTTTTTTTTGCTTCTGTAAATTAATATATTTTTAAAAAAAACTTTGTTTTCGACTTTTTGATATACTCGCGCTCCCCTTGTAGGATTGGGATGCATCCTAGGGGGGGGGATGCGTCCCTCAATTTGAGAAACACTGGTGTACTGTAAAAATTCAGTCTATAAGTACATGCAACGTATAAAAATTCCATTTGCAGAATTAGGAATAAAACTACTTACTATTTTTCACTACTTGATAATAAAAAAAAAGCGTGCACATTTATTACGAACTAGATCAAAAATGCTATTATCAGTAAATGTGTCAAATATGTCTAGTACAACTGTCGGTTTTGATTCAAGTGAAGAATTTCGTTCGTTGTTAACAGCCTCTGTTTTTTCTTTGTTTGTTTTTTCTTTTGTTTTGTTGTTCTTACAAAATCTTATTCGCGGCTGTCTTTTCAGTTTCTCAAGTTGATTAAATATACCTTGATATTATATAATTTTTGATACACAAGATTACGTAGAAATTTTAATGCACGCTCTATGTAAGGATCATGAGTAACGAATCACGAATTAAACCAGCTCGTAATAACAGAACTTCAATAAAGACTTCTTTATTATCATACACTATCATAAATTCGTTCAAATCGTCCTCATCCAAAGAACTCTAATCCCCCCATTTTTTTTTCAATTTGTGGTAGAACAAAAAAATGTGTGTAAAAAAAATTCTTTATATTCGTGTACCGTGTTATTCCAAAATCGTGTAAAAAAGACCGCGTAAAAAAAAGAGTTGGGTGTACATTATTTCTATCTTCATAAAAGAAGGAATACACACGTATCTAGAGTTAAACTAAAAATTCCAGATACTGAAAAAAAAACTGATTAATTCGGAATGAATGTCAACCTCGCCTTAGCTCGCAGATATACAAGTAAGAAAACAAGGATTAATTACTAAATTCTGCTGTTTTTGTGTGTCCTTATTTTAAAAGAACGAATATATATATATATATATATATATATTGAAGCTTACTTTATTTGGCATTCAGATTATACATTCATTGTTTATTTTGAAATATATACTCACGCATTTTTAGAAGCTTCAGCAACATTTTCTTTGCCATTTGGTTCATCAAATGTAAACAATGATATTAAGAAAGTCCTTGCCAGAAATTAAATGGTTAATATACTGGGTGTCCGAAAAATATGGCTACACTTTCATAAATAAATTTAAAATAAACAGACAAAGATTTTGCTTACAAATTTTTGTGTTCCATAAAAAAAAAAATTTGTTTAACTAATTGCAAACTAGATGGTGCAACGTCCACATTTTTCAACATTCTCATTTCTAAATAGCTTCATCGGAAGAACAAGCGCAAGTTGTATCATAATTTAAGGAGTTTAAGTCTGCAACACATGCACAGCTTTAATTTCAGATTACTTATAACCGAAGTTCACCTTCAAGATCCACAATTTATAAATGGCATGAAAATTTATGAATACCTCCCTAGCAGAAGCTCAGACGACGTTGCGATGTTTCACTCGTGACTAATGGCGGGAACATTAAAATTGTGCAAGAAAACATTGTACAAAAAATTGGTATCTTCTTTGCGGAACATAAAAAAACCATAAGTGAATATCTTTGTATGTTAATTTGTAACTAAAATTTGAAAGCCGGTGTCTTATAGGTAGCATACCCGCTTCTTAAACCTAAAGTAGCTGGTTCGACCCCGGCTGGAGTCGATAAATTTTCTGGATGTGAAATTCGTAGGCCCACGTGTCATTTGATTATGTTGAATGCAAATGATGATCCCTTGAGTATTAATTTGGCTCCGACGAGAGCTTGAATTGAAAATTAACTCAAGCATCCAAATTTGATAATGGAGCCGTCACTAGATGGCTCTCACATCTGAGGACTTAACGTGTTTGCAAAGGCTAAGTTGCTAAAATGCAACCCTATTAGAAAAAAATACTTTTTAGATACTCAGTATGTATATTTTTTTCAAATTCATAAGTCGTAAAATTGTTTTAACTATACTAGCTAAATTTTCAGGGAATTAGTACAGTTAATTCTTAAGTCAACAGTTTGTGAGTCTGACCTATTTGAAGCCGCTCCTTCACCGTCTCACCTACCTAAGAGTGTGGGGGGAAACAAAGCATCACCAGAAACTTCCATAATAATTATTATTTTCTTACTATTCAAACACACTAATCAGCCACAAATGAAACTACAAGAGGAGACCCTAGGAGTGATATATAAAGAGAGCAATCTATATTCTAAGTGAACAACTCTAAGTAAGCAAGCGTGAGTGATCTGTTTAATTTAATCTAATTCAATCTATCTTAGATTCTTAAACCTTAATCCACTAATTTATTATACTAGCAAACTCCTTCCTTAACTCACGTTGTGATTATGAAATAAATCTCACCTACGAATCACCGCAACAGTTCCCTTGCTCCTTCTATGTTACATTTACGAAACCTTTTTTTTTTTTGACTTTATATAGTCAAACTAATTTACATGTCAAGGTTTCTTCTTGAGGGATGGCTGTGAGTTAACGCGAAAGCTAGCCCCAAAGTTCCCCCAAGAGGATTAATCATAAGGTCGCGTATAGATCCGTCGCAAGTTAATTAAAACTCAGATCTGATATTAAGAATTCGATTAATTTTAATGTAGTTAAATAACGTTTTTTATTGATATCGAATTGTATCGATGCTTGATTAAAAGTCACCGAACAAATATCAGTGCCTAACAAGAAGAAATACTGACAAAGTAAACTTTAAACATTCTTTTTATGAGAATACTAACATATATTTTTAATAAATATTGCATATTAATTCTGTGAGGATATATTTATTCTCTTATCTCAAAAGTTAAAATTTTTCTAGGATAAAATTTTAACTTAGCAATTTTGAAACTGACCTGCAAATAACCTGCAAATTTGAAACTGAAAGAAATATTAATCTAAAAAGATAGTAAAATCTGGAAAAAGAAAAGGATAACAGAGAAACAGAATATTTGCGAGAAAAAATTCTGAAAATTTATATTTAATGTAGTAAAGATATTTTTTCTCAAGAGAAAAGAACTTTTGAGAAAACAATTAACGATTCATTAAAATAGTTAATTAAGGTTATGAATAAAATCATTTTCATGAAATCGGAAAATGGATAATATATTTTAATAGCTTTTATAAAAACATGCGAAACATCAAATTTAATGAGCCATTACATTAAGATAGTGCAGTATTTTTAATGATACTCGTTTATTGTAAATTTATTATTCATTACTTAAATGTAATATCAATACTTTCAATTGCTATTTATCCATTAATGTCAATAATTTCGTGATCATTACATATCGTTCTGCTAGTATTTTAAGACCTATTTTCAATAACAAATACTTAAAGTGATAAATGAGTTGTTTTTAATCTAGTCTTCAGATACCCTTGTAGTAAACCTAGTAATCAGTTGTTTGTTTTTTTAATTGTTTTCAATTTTTTGACGTACATATAAAACATTCTACGACAACAGAATTTAAATAGTTTTTTTCTTCAAAAAAAATTATTATCCAAATGTTTTTAAATGTAATTTTTTTCCATGGTTTATTTTATTTTTAGACTAACGAACTGAAAATAAGATTTATTTCAATTCTATGAAACAAATATACCAAACTCTTTTTTACACGATTTTGAAATAACACGGTACACGAATTAACTTTTTTTTTAAACATACATTTTTTGTTCCAGCACGAATTTCGAAAAGAAATTGGGGACTCATGTCCTTTGGATGAGGACGATTTAAAAAATTTTATGACAGTTTATGACAGGGATGGGCATTAAGTCGATCACGATCGACCGGTCAACCGCTAAAACATTTTGAGGGGACCGCCTGAAGATTGGCAGTTAGTACTTATATACCGAAATATTCAGGATAACTGACAACATTGTGACGGATCTATACGCGGTTCCACTAATATCTCCTCATCTCTTTAAACAAAATATTTAATTCAACCAACTTTCATCGAGTAAGCGAACGTGATTTATGTAAATGAGGTATATTATATAAATTCGGTTTTCACGAGTTGGTGGTAAGTAAGAAAGAAAAAAAGGAAGTGATTTGTTGACACATTGTTGTTGACACGCTGAAGTTAATATGTTAGATGTGTGAGAATAGGAGTTTAACAAAAGTTTGAGAATTAGTTGTTAGTTGAAGATTGGAAAGCAGTGGAATTAATTAAAGATTACAGAACGTAGAGCCATCGTCATTTGATCAAACTGAAGAGAGTGCCTGAAAGTTCCAGTGTAGGATCCGATGCATTAAAGGCTCAGGTACTGTGCACTTGATTAAGTAAAAGCTAGTTATTAGTGTGCGACGTAGTTGTAATTGAGTGTATTTAAGCTATCTTAAATTCAGTTGAGGGTCTGTAGTAGTATCCCCGTGTTAAGAATCTCACCTCCGCGCTCTACTATGAATCATAAGCCTTAATTAGAATTGTATTGTGTTTGTTTGATAATTGTTTATAAGAATTAATAAATCAAATTAAATTGGAAATAATGCCTGTGGATTATTCAGTTCCTCCTACACATCTAGCCGGGTTTACAGGTAGGCAAGAGGGTTCGGATGTAAGAGGTAACCGAACGTTAACACAACATGTTGTTACATATAACTACAATAACTAATTTTAGATGAAAATGTTTTATTTTTTAATGTATTTTGAATTGCTCGATAATAAATGCATCATTTGATATTATTATATTTGGGGCAATAATTACTATGTTTGTACCTTGCATTTTGCTTTATAAACGCAGTTTTAAAAGAGTGTGTGTGTGTGTTTTTAATTTTATTTATGTAGATAAGAATATATTCGGTATTTATTATTACGTAATAATAAATTTTGCAGACCTTTTTCTTAGCTTACCACACCTACACCCATAGGTGGACCACAACACCTTGAAAAAAAATGAGAAGTAGACCGTACCATGGAAAGTCTACGCACTCCTGGTTTATGATGATAAAGAAATCGATAGTGGCGAAGTCAAAGATGAAGTTCAGGTATTAACAGCTGATTTAATTTGCGGGGCTTGAAATTATCTACAAGTATGAAAATACATTTTATTACTCATGATCCTTACAAAGATCATGTATTAAAATTCCTAAATTATCTTGTGTAGCAGAATATCGAGAATTATGAAATCAACTTGAGAAACCAAAAAGACAGCTGCTCATAAGACTGTAACAACATTAAAAAAAACCAACAAAGGCCCTTAATAAAGAACGAAATTGTGCTAGACACATCTACTGATGATCGCATTTTTTATCTAGTTCGTTATAAACGTGCACGCTCGTTATCAAGTAACGACGAATAGTGGTTCGTATTTTTTTCTTCTTAATTCTCAGTTTGAATTTTTATATGTTGTCCGTACTCATAAACGGAATTTTCCCTGTACACTAATTTTAATATTTTTGTAACAAAAATTAATTGTTTTTGTTTAATAGATAATATATTTGTTTTGTTTCGTAATATGGATTTTATTATTACTTTTTTTGCGCGGTTTCTTTAGAAAATATTTAGAGATTTTTCATCTTACGCGATTTTTTTTTGCACAGTTTTCTAAGGAACGTTTCGATGGCGTCTCTCAAACTGTGGTTCGCGCCCCCTTAGGGGGGTGTGATAACTCTTCAAAGGGATGCCAGTATAATGAAAAATCGAAAACAAAAGATCATCTTAAAAAATTATTAATTTACTGAAAGTAGACAATCAAAAACATTCTGACATGTTGAAAAATAAAGTTCACATTTACACTGATATAATACACTTATAAAAGTATCAGAACTGCACAATGTATTTTATAATTCATTTAGCAATACTAAGTTAAGAACGAGTTTAATAATTACCAGTGACCCCATGGGCTTGTCATATATGAAAGATTATATGTATTCAGAAATTAACACTTATCTTAATAATTTGAACTGCTTATAATTAATCCCTTAACAGCTGATTAAAAGTTACGCAATTCGCTCCCTTATGCCATCTTTTGCATAGGCACGCGTAGGTGATATATTGGGGGGATGGAAGAAAAGGAATAAGTAAGAAAATCCTCTGAAATAAGTAAATCCTTTGCAAATACTGTCAATGTCCTTTTATTGTATTCCAGAGCCATCGAAATACCTTTATGGCTATCAGTGCACAGAAAAGATCGTACTTCTGAAAGAAAGACGTATATATACGTCCAGGGCAATTAATGTTTTGGCTGAGCAAGACGTTTATATACGCCAGTGGCACTTTCAAAGTAAAAGTCGTATTGTAGTTTTCGCGCGTCAAAATATAGTATTATTGAATTTAATACATTGTTATTGTATGGAGGGGGGAGGGGCGTGATGAAAGTTATGATTGAATATTGGGTCCCAATATAGTAAGTTTGAGAATCACAGATCTACCGCGTGAAAAAAAGAGTTGGTTCTAAATCATAATTCATAATATTCTAGGGACTGGGGAATGCTATAATAGTTTTCTGTTGTTTGTAAAATAAATAGAAAAATTAAAAATTTTATTTCAAAAAAGCATTGATCTTCTTCCTTTCTAATTTTTGTTACATTTTTATTTATTTATTTTATTTTCCAATCTTAACAGGGAGCCCAACATTAAGTAAATCAGATCTTTTGTATTGGTGTGTATTCTGTAAAAAAAAAAGGAAAATCTTAAATATTTATAAAGTATTTCAGTAACAGATTGTCAGCTATACTTGTTACTTAGTCTTAAAATTTAAATTAAGTAAAATAAACACCAAAAATTCACATCTTTTTCAACAAACAAATCCATATGCATTGAAGGAAATATCAGCCTTAAATAATTTTTTGTGTTTTCTATGATGAAATCGGACAAATCCTGTTAAAAACCAGATTTTTCAGTGAGATATAAATTTTTAATTTTTTTATACATAGTTACTTATTTTTGTTATACGCTTTTCAAGATATAACTGCACAAGCAAATACAGGAAAACTTTCCAAAATTTTTTGAGTAGTTGAGGATATGAAAATAGAAGTGCGTGCATCTTTTACCGAGGCGTGTCTATTTCAAACTGAGATAAGAAAAATTATCTTATCCTTGAATTATGTCAAAAAATTGAATAATAACAATGTCCTTGCATGACACAAATCAATTTTTAGTTTCACGAAAGTTATCTGTTAATTTTAGGTGACTTGAAACAAAGAACTTGACATGGGGAAACATATAACAGCAGCAAAACTAAGATTTTATGGGAAATTTAAGATAATTCAACTAAATAAACCAATAGAATCCAAACTTAATAAAAATATAAATCTGGATTTTTTTAGAAAGAAAGAGAAAAAAACATTTTTCCTTTGGATATACTGAATTTTTAAATTCAATTTATGGAATTAAATAGTCTGATTTTAAAGATTTTCAAGTAAAATATACATTTTTTTAGATCCCACTTCAAAAAGTAACGTTTTCTCTTTATAAAATTAACTCTTTTAAACTTTCGCAATGATTACTTTATCTGTCTTGATAATATCATAACCAGAATATTCTCTTTAATGGATGAAACAAAGTTTTTTGTTGTTGTATATATATATAAAACAAATTATACTAACTGTAAGTGAAGAATTTCCTCCAAATTTTTATCTTGTTCTATATCTTTTCCTAATATAAAATTATATTTGTGCTGATTAACGTTAGCTAATATAATAATCTAACTTTATAATCCAATTTAAACTGTAGCTAAAATTATTTTCATTGACTTGCATCAACTTGTAAAATGTGCTGGATTCGAACTCAGTACCTCCTGATACGTAGCTCAGTAACATGACCACTCCTGTCCGGAGGCTCTTACTGACTTATTTAGATACTGCCGCAATACTCCCCCACCAGTGAGTCGATGGATAGGCGAACGAACGAGATATTTGTTGGTATGGTGAGCGTGGGAGTTGTTATTATTGCGTCAAGTGAGTCTGACGACTTTGCTGCGTGGTGTGGGTCCGACGACTTTGATGTGTCAAGTGAATCTGATGACTTTGCTTGCTCTTCTTGCGGGTAGATGGTGCCATGACACATCAGAAGGTTTTTTTCTTTTCAGCCAAGGTCACCAATGTGCTGGATTCGAACTCAGTACCTCGTGATACGTAGCATAGTAACATGACCACTAGACAGAAGTAATCACTCCTGTCCAGAGGCTGTTACTGGCTTACTTAGATACCGCCACATAAGCAATTTTCACTGTCTACGATTGGGACACTTTGTAACATACACAGCTTTAAAAACTATTTATTTTACTTCAGAACATTATATAGAACAATATGCATGGAACAATATTTACCACATGCAGTATGCATAGTATGAATATTAAGTGACGTATTTTTAAAGTATTTTTGTCGTGAAGAGTATTCAATTTTATAAAGTTCATTGACAAAAAATCTTGCATTTCTCTGAATTGACATCAACGTAAGCCAACCCAATCGGGATCCTAGAAATTTCGAAGTGTAGAGCTGTTGTACATAACACTGAGCTAAATCTAAAAGATCGTGTAGAACAACGGAACTTTCGATAGCATTTTTTGGTGATTCCAAAACACTTTTCTCAATATCTACTTTACCTATAGTGCTGATATTTTGTATACTATAAGATCCACACATTTTGACAAAGTGAACGAATTTTTTTTCAAATAAACGTTCAGAAATTTTAGATATAGCACAAAATTTTTGTGCATAAAATTTAAATCACTAAATTTTTTTAAAAAATTTAATTTTATAAATTTATTTTTTAAAATTTCATTTCATTAATTTTATGGACAGTTATGTTTGCAAAAACTGTGTAAAATTTTGTAGCTATATATGCAGTGGATTTTATGCAGAATGTACTTAAAGGTAAGAACATGCCTTGAAAATAAAAAAATAGTTATTGATTACTTATTGCTCATATAGATTCATTTTAAATATAAAATGGAATTTTTTACATTAACCGGTACAAAAATATACGGATAATTCAATGTAAAAATTTTACTTCCGTTGGTTTTAATTTAAGTAAGTGAGAACCATTTAAATTTGGTGTAAAAAGTTCATTTTTCCTTGTCGCAGACGTCCCAGTTACCTTACCTTAAGGATCGAAGTAATTCCGTTGGTGTGTCATAGATTTAAAGAATGAGGTGCCATCTCAGGTGTATTCCTTGTCATCTGACGCAGTGGTTCAAAATTACAAGGCAAAAGAAGCGCCAAATCTACTTCTACTCTCAGATAATCCCAAGTTTTTGGTTCAACAGAAGTTATCTCCTTAATCATATTTCCACAATTGTGTTCATAGATATGATCTAGTGCTTAGTTAACTAGAAAAATTGGTAACAGCAACAACAAACCTAAAAGTTTTCTAATAAGTAGGGAAGAAATGTATGGAGAGTAAGGTATCATCCTCGTCTTCTAATCACGATTCAAGAAGACTGTCCCTAATAGCTCATCCTAATGCTTTAGTGAGATATATTACACGTTAATTCAAGAAAATGCAATGTTGCTTTTCGTTAAGATACACGGGTAAAAAATAAAATAAAGTGTAACCCAGAAATCAAAGGGAACTTTTTTTACATTGGAGTGAAATTCCTTGCTGTGCACTTATACCTCACGTGAAGTAGATAGGATTAACATTATAAAGCATAAAGAAGCAAATTTTGTTAGCTTAATGGGAGACAGAAATAATGTTACAATATGTAACATAAAGAAGCAAATTATATTAGTTTAATTAAATGAACTGAATAAGAGTGTAATTAATTTCATGTTAAACTATTGAGAAGACTCGGTACACCAATGACTGCAAAGACCATTGATAGGTGACTCAACGAATGGAGACTGAGATCACAGAGGCCGTTGTACCAACTACACACTCACCACTGCACACCGCATTCGATTTGGGATCTCACGGACTGGTTTAGAATTATTTTCAGTCATGAATCACGTTTGAAATTAAGCCCAGCTGACCAGTAATGACGTGTATAGGGACGTTCAGAACAGCGGTGGTATATTCAAATGACTTTGGCCACCACAAAGTCCGATCATCGAAAGATAGGTAACAAAAGTTATTTTATTTAAGAGCCGAAGCCATTTGGTTGGCATCATGGCGCCCTATAGCACGGCCGTACCTCTGCCAATATTCTAATTCCCGCATTATTTCCCATACTTTCATTGATCTCTGAGCTTACATTTCAACAGGAGAATGTTCTGCCGCATGTGGCATGACTTTCTATGTCAACTGCATGCTTTTTTTTTTTTTGCCCTTTCAGTGGCAAGCGTAATTGCAAGATCTCTCTCCAATAAAGCACATATGAGATCTGATAAGCAAGCATCTCTGACCTATCCTAAATCATGCTTTTCTAACTCACAAATTAGGACGTGAAATGCAAGGTATCCCACAGAAGGGGGGCTTCCATCATTTTTTCGACCGTATACTTATCGCAGGGGCGGCCACCCTTTTTAGGAAGAGTGCTACTTTCAGATAAAAAAATAATTAAGCGTGCCACTTTCAATTTTTCGCGCAAATGAAAGGTGAAAAAATATTACTTATTGGCTTATTACGTACTTCTTACGCAAAGTATTCATTTTTAATGCGTCTAAGTAGTAGAAATTTTAAAATAATATAATAAATGAGACCAAAGCACAAACTTAAATTTTATTATTAATCAGTTCAGTTAATTTTAAACGATATTTTGATTTTGCTACGTTCATAATAGAAAACATTTGATTCAAATCTACTACAATATCTGACTACCAAATCGTATAAATTTGAAAAATTGCGTGTTAGTACAAATTTTCAAAATATAATAGAATTCATTATATTTGCTTTTCAGGCAATAATTTTGATTTTAATTTCAGATGGGTAACAGTTAACATTTTGCAGAGAAATTGAAAAAGGATTTGTGGAAAGATCTGCAATGAAAATCATCAAACCCATCACTGAACGAATCCTGCAAAAATGAATACTAAATTTTAAAATCAGTCACAGCTTGGAGCACTATTAACCTTGTTAGATCGTTCCTGTATTAGTGTTAAACATGCCAATTTTTTTCTTCAAAATCAAGACAAAAAAAGCAAAAGTTTGTCCACAAAAGAAAATATATAACTAACTGGGGTAGTAATACAATACACTGTCAGCTTAAACTTAAATTATTTTAATGTCCCATAATATTGATATGAAAAGCTAAATCATAAAACCAAGCTTTATTCTAGAAATAGCAATTAACACATCACTCAATGAGTCCCAAGCCTAACAAATAGATGGTGCTACTTTCTAACTTTCCTAAGCTTAACCTAGTAGTACTAATTTCCAAACGACCCGTGTCACACACACAAAATTTCATGACAATAACTTGTTTCGTTTAAAAATTACAGTGGTCTTAGTGAAGCAACTTTTAATTGTTAAGAAACCATGGATGAAAAAAAGTTTCGTGTGTTAATTAAACATGACTTTTTGTTGAGGAAAAACACTGTTCAAGCAAACAAATTGCTTGATAATTATTATCCGAACTCTGCTCCATTGCCAACAATGGTTAAGAGAAGGTATATACAGCTTAACTTAAAACTTGGTTCCAAAGACGCAAATGATGCTGAACGCTCAGGTCACCTAAATTCTGCAATTGTTCCAGAAAACATCAAAAAAAGTCCATGAAATTGTTTTAGACGATCGTAAATTGAATCTACGTGAGATAGCAGGGGATTTAAAAGTATCAGAAGGCAGTGTATTCACTATTTTGCATGATCACTTGTCAATGAGAAAGCTGTGTTCAAAGTGGGTGCCGCGTTTACTCACTGTCGACTAAAAGCAACAACATATCACCGGTTCAGAGCATTGTTTGAAGCTAATTAAGCAAAATAAACAGAATTTTTTACATAGATATGCGACATTGAATGAAATATGGATCCATAACAACGCGTCTGGATCAAAAAAAGATCGTCAGCTGAATGAACAGCAACCGGTTAAAGGCCTCCAAAGTGACAAACTTCAGATGAAAAGGTCATGGCCCCCGTATTTTGGGATGCGCATGGAATTTTGTTAATTGACTACCTTGAGATATGTCAAACCATTAATAGTGAATATTACATGGCATTATTGGATCAACTGAATGAAAAAATAATGAAAAAACGTCTTCAAATGCAAAAGAAAAAAGTGCTGTTTCACCAAGACAATGTTCCGTGCCACGTCCATGAAATGATGGCCATGTTGAACGAATTGCTCTTGGAATTACTCTCCACCCCCGTACAGTCCAGATATGGCCCTCAGTGACTACTGGCTGTTTGAGGACCTTAAAAGAACGCTCCAGGGAAAGATGTTTAACTCAAATATAAATAAGTGATTGCCAAAGTTGAAGCCTATTTTAAGACAAACAAATCGTTCTACCAAAAAAGTATTAAAAAGTTAGAAGAGCACTGGACCGAATGCATCACTCTTGAAGGGGAGTACCTTGAATAAAATTCAATTTTGCCAAAAAATTGTTGTTTAATTAGTTAAGTCCACATTGAGTGATGTGTTACTCATTGGGCATATCAGTGTTTCCTTCCATATATTTTAAAGTGTACTCCCTCAAACTCCAAAATCTCGAGAGTGAAAAAGGCTTTGGAAAACCAACTCGCACAACCATGCAGATGCATTCCCTGCACGATTAATTTCTATTGTAACTCATTTAAGTGTAATTAAAAACAATTTTGAGGGGGAAGGGTTGTCTGTAAAACAACCGCATTTTAATAAAATTGTAAAAATAAAATTTAAAAAAATTTTATTAAGTCTTTATGTGCTAGTGTTACAACACCACCGTGTTACACTGTGGCATGTGTGCCGCGAGTTCACCATCCCTGCCTTATTAGATAGTAGCTTGCATCAAAGCCAGAGGTAAGCCAAGTATTAATATTTTTTTGTTTTTATTTATTTGCTTTTGTAGTTATATTTTTGGAATAAAGCAATCAGTTCCTGTTATAATGCTAGCGTTTTGTTTTCAATACGTGTATATTCCCTATATCAATTTTCCTTACAATCGGATGACTCCTTCTTGGTGCGTTATGTTTTACGCTATGGAACATTTTACTTATGTGCTGATTACAAAGATGTTTGTTCTATTTGATATTAGTTAATTCAAAAATAAATTCAAGTATATGTTCATAAGATAGTTACTGATTGTCAAATTTTTTAAATAAATCCTAATTGATAGCAAACATTTTTTCTAAAAAATTATATAAAGGTAATTAAATTAATTTCAGCATAAAATATTGATAAATAATGGAACCTTTTTACAAAAGGGAGACTTCTCAAAAAATTGTTTGAAACAAAGGTTCAGAAACTATGCAAACACTAAAGTTCTCCATTTGAAAAAAGAGCTTACTATATTACAAATTATAAATTTTAGTTTTTACCATTTTCTTGTTCAATATTAATTTGTAACAGTAAATTAACAAATCTTAGATTATAATATTTATTTCCTGGAAATATTATTATTATAATTATTTAATCCACTAAGGATCGAAGTAAGTGTAATTCAAAGCATTAAAGTATTCGCATAAGCGGAATTCGACCTGTTACAAATGTTGAAAATCAAATTGAAAAAAAGTTTCCTCTCTTTTTATGATAAATTTTGCTATATATAAAACAGATAACTTACCCTTAAAGTTATGTACCAAGTTTATGTCGATCTGGAGAAAAATTACTGGTAATGAATCATTAGGTGACGAAACCATCGTATATTATAATCTTGCATCAATATATATTTGGTAATATTTTAGATACAAAAAATTTTAAATATTTTTAAGGGCCTAAAAAAAATTATATATAGTTCTCTTGTGTAACTGGTCTGCACACGTCACTCCTTATCCGTAAATGTACCTGAGCTTAACAAAACCATACCTTTTATAAAAGAAAAGACATGTGTGTTTACTTTTAAAACTCAGATAACAATATTTTCATAAGATAAAATGCAGAATTTCAGCTTAAATAATACTACTCGTGAAGGAATAATCTTTCTTCACGAAATATTAAGTAAACATCGCTGCTTTAGCATATCGACTGCGGAAAAGGGAATTTTAAAAGAAATTCAAATGTATTTTAAATCTATATACATAAGAGAATAAAATCAGTTTGGGTATTAAAATCGTCATCAAAACATGAGATGGTGGGAAATATGAATAGCATAACATACATTTTTTAAGTGAAATATTTCCTCCTATCTTTCTAGATAAAATGGTTAATGACTGTCAAGAAGAGAGTGTGAGAGTTTAGCTTATTATCACTACACAAGGTGTGACAATTAAATTCTCGGACTACGCATGCACTAGCCGTTAGGCTTGGTGTGAAGCAGTAGGAATTGTGTATAGTTAACGTTGATCCTTCCGAAGCTGGTGGTAAGTTATTCCATCGATTTATCTAGTTCAGTTTGCTTTTATCCTTGTTTGAATAAGACATTGTTTTGTCGAAGTGGTGCGATCATGATAAAATTAAAAATCAAGCTGCGTATATATTTGAAATTTCCCATAAGATAAAATAATTTTTTTCCAAAAAATGTTCATGTACCATGTTTTTATAACCATTTTCATGCATTGTCATCCACTTCTAAATTATAGTTTAAATTTCAAATCTCTAGCTCATTGGGAAGTTAGTTTAACATCAACTACAAAATTCCAACCGGACAGACATACAAGCCTCTTCGGGGCCGGATTCGAGACTAGAATTTCTTCTTTACATTTTCATGCATTGTCATTCACTTTGAGCTTGTTCAAATTTAATTCTATCATCGAGAAGTTAGTTTAAAATCAACTACAAAATTCCAACCGGACAGACATACAAGCCTCTTCGGGGACCCAGATTCGAAACTAGAATTTCTTCTTTTACATTTTCATGCATTGTCATTCACTTGTGAGCTATGGTTCAAATTTGAAGTCTCTAGCTCATCGAGAAGTTAGTTTAAAATCAATTACAAAATTCCACCCGAACAAACAAGAAAGCAAGTTAATAAAAACATTGTAAAAGACATACTCCAACTTCATGCTTTAAATTGTTTAAAAAAAGTGTTTGGAGATAACTGCATTCCACGTGGTCAAATTTTTTAATGGCATAAGCGATTTTCGAAAGTTCGGGAGGCTTTTTTGAAAATGATGAACGTGTTCTGATTGACCTGCGTCATCAAGAAAACTTTTACAAAAAAATAATGAAATCGCACGAAAAGACCGACGTTTGAGTGTTCGGATGATATTAGATATTACGAATATTTTCAGAGAGACAATAAGAAAAATTTTGGCTGAGAATTTTGCATACGGTAAAAGTTTGCTCAAAACTGGTACCAAAAAACTTGATCAAGATAACGCCCCGCTACACATTGCGCTCTCTGCAAAACCATTCTCGACGGACAAGAGCATTACTGTTCCCGAACATTCACCATACTCACTAGATCTCGCCCCATACGTTTTCTAATTCTTTCTTAAAGTTAAAAATGTATTGAATCTTTAGATAAGGGGAAGTCAAAAACGGCACAGTGTTACTGAAGATGGTAACACCTAATGAGCCACAGCACTGCTTTGAACGGCGAAACACTCGTGCGTAACTACAAGGGGTGATCAAATGAAAAGGTACGAAACGACACGGTGGGTACAAATATAGACTTTATTCAAAATATACACCATAGGCCTGAGCACAACGATCCCACTGATGAACAAGCCGCGGGATTCCTTGTTCCCAGAATTCATGTGGCTGTGACGAGACCCAGTCCTTCACAGTGTCCTTGAGTACGTCGTCCGAGTTGAAGCGCTTTCCTTTCAGGTGTTTCTTCAGTGGACCAAACACATGGAAATCGCAGGGCTACATGTCCGGACTGTAGGATGGATGGTCCAACGTCTCCCATTGGAACTTGTCCAGTTCCATTTGTGTGACTCTGAAGACGTGTGGACGCGCGTTATCATGGAGCAGAATCACACCCTCTGTGAGCAGCCCCGGTCTTTTGTTCTTGATGGACCTGCGTAGGCATCGGACTGTCTCACAGTACACATCGGAGTTAATGCTTTTTCTGTGCTCGAGTAATTCTGTGCTCGCATCATTTGGACGCCGCTTTTTATAAGAGCCTTTGCTCTCTCCTGCGCATGCGGGCACCCGCGCATGATCCGATCCCAGTCAGAGTCTCCAATGGCATCCCGAGATGTCTCGCTACATTCTCTCTTGGCGAAATATGCAAATATTTAACTGTTTCATTTTTATGTCGTTTCGTACCTTTTCATTTGATCACCCCTTGTATGTATTGATAAAGACCAGTTTGTTGAGAGGGGTTAAAATCTATTTGTATGTTGTTTTTAAAGACTAATCCAGTTATTTAATTGTTAAACCTCGTATTTCAAAAAGAGAATTCACACTCTTGACCGGGGGGGGGGGCGAACCTTTATGGATCAACGTGCCATTTTTTTAACGAAGTTTTTAATGAGGTATAGACGTGCCATCAAATACCTTTGACTTGTGATTATTGGAAAAATAATAAAAACTAAATACTAATAACACAAAACTCTATTTACTAGAAAAAATACTTTTTGCACTGATAAAGTAAATAACTGTATACTTTGTATCATTAACTTTCATGTTTATGTAATCATTACGTATTGCAATTCATTACGTAGTGAATTATTGTATTATTATTCATGTAATTCATAATGTATTATTAATTTTCATTTTCATGTCTATGCATCAAAGCGCACACTTTTCTTTGTTAAGCGTATTGGGGCAGTTATTTTATGTGTATTCTAGCAACAATACAACAAGACGTACAATATTTTTGAGGAAACACTCGCACTTTTTTTTTAACTCCTTCTGGAAAACCCGGCATTTTTACAAATGATACCCTTCGTCACATTATGACGATTTTTCTAGTGTATATTATACATCATTCAGAAATTTATAAAATGCATTCCTTAGCAGTTTAAAAGCAATATCTAAAAGGAAAAAGGAAGGTTTTTACTGAATTAAAGATTATTACAAGATATTTAGTTTTGGCAGATGAAGATCGAACTTTTTTTATTATCAGCTAAAAATGTACTTAACTTGAGAAATTACGAAACGTTCAGCAAAAAACGGCACGAGCCCCATTTAGAAGAGGTTGTATCAAATACTAATATAAGTGAGATTGAAGAACACATGAAACTTATTGAATCATCATCAAGAAAAATGAGGGTAAAAATGTCTTGTCATGAAATGAAAAATGGAAACAATTATTTTCTGTTGGAAAGAAATTTAACCTTGACGGCCTCGTTATTTAAAAACAACTACTGAAATGACTTGACAACGGAATGTAAACTATGTTCCATATGATAAAGTGTATAATGCCGCAAATTTTATGCTAATAATAAACAGTTTTCAATTGCTAATGAGCTGAAAGTAATTGTAAAGGAATGGCAGAATATTTTAAAATTGAACATAACTACCTGGTATTTTTAAAGAAAAATAGAGCGTTTGAGGTTACCAGAAAAAAGAGGAGATCAATATCATATTAATTTTCATTTATTTTTTTTCAATCAAATTATCTTATAATTTATTATAATTTTCATTTATGTTTAATATTCTTGCTAAAACTCTCATATGTTCTTTGCTTTATTCAAAATTATGGAAACTTAATCCTAACGAATATGTTGTGACATTCTACTTCATGCATCTAAACAGCAACTGGAATATTTATTTGTTTTTAAAGTGTCCCAAAATAAAAAGTTTATGATCGTCTACTCCTCACACAAATAATGAAAACTATAATCGGCTGGAATTTCATGAGGAAATTATGTATTGTAATACAAAAACACAATTTAAACAGTAAACCTTAGAGTTTTTGTGTAATTTAATTTTTTTTCTTTAAAAACAAAATTCAGAATTAAATTTGTCGTAACTTTACATTTTCACAAAAAGAGGTCAAAAAAGTATGTAATAAATAATCCCTTTTAAAGGTCTAATCATCAAAAGAATGAGACATTCTTAACAACTTTCAAAATTGGTCGAACTTGGTCAGATCGGTACCATGTTGATCAGTAGCGCAAACAAGAATTTTCGGAGGGGGGGGGGTGCAGGGTCAAAAGTCCACTGTTCTTGTAGCATGCTCCAACACGCCTCCCAACACATTCTTCTGATTTTTTCTCGATTTTCGGTAACAAAAAACAGTAAAAAATTATTGAATGAATAATTAGCATTAATTAATAAAATTAATTATTGGGGGGGGGGGGTCCAGGGTCAAAAGTCCACTGTTCTTGTAGCATGCTCCAACACGCCTCCCAACACATTCTTCTGATTTTTTCTCGATTTTCGGTAACAAAAAACAGTAAAAAATTAATTATTGAATGAATAATTAGCATTAATTAATAAATTAATTATTAACAACTAATACTTAATTAAATTTTATGTACTATATACATAGAATTATAATCAATCGAAAAAAAAATCAAGGGCTTTGGGGGGGGGTACCCGAGGACCACCTCCCCCTTGCCTTTATTTGCGCCACTGATGTTGATTGTTCAAAGAAAACTGTGTTTTGAAGTTAAGGGATTAATTCATTGATATATTGAAGTAACTGCCGTAAAAAAAATTTCATTTCAGGAATTTCAAGTTTTTTAACACCCTTTTATAAGCTTCACTTGTATGTAACGGAATCTTTGAACTCAAATTTTACCCTTTTTAAAAGATCAGATTAATTTGAAATTTTTCTCACTTGTCCAGGATCTATGACAATACAATAATTTAATAATTTTATTCCATTGACCTGATCACAGGATCATCAGGATTGATGATTTACGATTTTCAAATCACATCTGCCGCATCTGGCGACTAATTTCAAATCCCCTTTCCAGATTTGCCGACTAAAAAAATTACGTTACAACTTAATACGATTAACTATAAAAGGGTGTTTTTTAATTTTTTAAACTATAATTTATTTCATGTTTTAAATTATTATCATAAAATAAGCATAAATTTTAAATTTTGAAAAAATATTGCTGGAACATTTTGGAGTTCCTTGGGTTTAAAAAACGGGTCATTTATAGTAAATAAATGTCTCAGAAACAAACAATTTTTTGCCAATATTTTTTAATTTTCGGATGAAAGGACTTATATTTTTCTCGATTCCAGAGACATTATAAAAAGTTGGAATAGTAATATTATTATGAAAATTTAAATTTATTAATTCACTCAGGAATTTCTCCGGGTCTTAGAACATTAAAAACCCCAAAATGATGGTTTTCGGGAAATATTCATTTTTAAAATTCTGATCGGAAATAGCAGTCTTAAAAAGTAATTTAAAAACTTTAATTGTATCAGTGTAAAATTCTATAATTTGTCAATCTATGTGTTAGTTGTAGTTAAAAAAGAAGAAAGATTATGAATTATTTAGAGGAAGTAATTTAATAGAATATATAACCATATAACATTTTTTCTGGGATATCTTTTTACCTAGTGATCAAACTCGAATAAAATTTGGAACAAAATTTATTTTCCATTACCTATCTGATTTTGCAAAATTCAGATTCTGTAATGAAAGAAATTATTAAGAGTTTAGAAAATTTAGAAAGGTTATTGTTAATCTATTAACACATTGTTTATTTAGTTCCCTTTGTATCTCTAACATTGATTCCAGTTCTCTAATCAGATGCTGTAAAATTGCATAATCTGCTAACAATAACCAATTTTAGTGTATCTGATTAGAATTCTTACAATAAAATAACTTTATTTTCAGATAAAATTTATTTTAATTGCTTCGTCCTATAATGCTAAGGAATATTTATATGTTTTCTATGTTGCAATCTCCGCAATATAATTTCTCCTTCAACTAAAATCAAATTCTGAAAGATTTTGCAAGAAAAAGCATGTATTTTTTTGAACTCATAACTATAATTACTATAAAACAGCAACCAGAATTGACAAATACATTCATATAGGTTACTTGAAATTAAAACTCAAACAATCACAATTTTATTTTATTTTTTCTAAAAG
>BMAO01025650.1:0-17171 GCA_019973975.1 Trichonephila clavata
TTTCCGTTTACGCGAAACTATGTTCACCCCCCACCACCTCCTGACCGCCGAAGCTAGTTTTAGCTTAGGCGAACCTATCATTCTCACTTTATTTACTTAGGTATACTGTGTAACTGAAGTAGAAGGTCTAGCTACCGCTAGGCTGGCACTGAGGACAAATATTTATTCCAGGCTCTAGAACGCATTTTTATCCAAAATAATAGGCGATATACCTTTTATTAACAAATAATTAATTTAATAAGGAAATAATAGAAATATTCATTTGATTTTAAAAAATATATTAATTTAAATCCACATTATCTGTAAATAATAATAAAAAAATTCTACAGATAGCTCTTGAAACGTTTGGATGTTTGATTAAACATTTGTAACTGCTAAGAAAAACACTATGTAAAAAACCTAGTTATAAGTACACATTCACTGAAAAAAATCATTCAAAAAGAAAATAATACTATCTGATAAAAACATTAAATTTTTTTAGTTTTTTCCCGGAAACGAAACTGTAGCATTTTTAAAAATAGTTGTATGCTGAAAAAAGAACAGAAAGTATAAATTTTTCAAATTACAAAATTTCACTACTATTTTAATTCTTGAAGTAAAATTGTGAGAATTTTATGAAATATTTGACACGGGGGGGGGGAAGTTTCATGCAATTACGCATTATTTTAAAGTAAACTATAAGTTTTATGAAAGAGAACAAAAATTTCGATACTGATAAATATTTTAAATGAATCTCAGAAATGCATTGAATGCATTTTAATTTTAAAAAAAATATATTAATTTAAATCCATTATCAATAAATACTAATAAAAAAATTCTACAGATAGCTCTTTAAACATTTGGATGTTTAATTAAACATATATAAGTGTTAAAAATCCACTTTGGGGGGAAAACCTAGTTATATGCTAACATTCACTGAAAAAAACATTAAAAAAAAAAAGAATACTATTTGATAAAAACATTTAATTTTTTTAATTTTAATTTTATAGTTTTTCATTCCACTCTGTGTTAAAATTATTTAAACACGTATCTGCGGAAAAAATTATATTATACAAAACTAACTTATTAATTATTTTTAATAAAATTGATTAAAAATGCTCATTTAGCAATTAATTGTGACATATAGTTTTCGGCATTTTACTTTTTTAATCACTGTTTCTAAATATCAATGAACTTTATAAAAATCATTTTCTTTTAAATTCATCGATATTTATAAAATACAAAACTATAACTTATTAATATTTTTACATTAAAATTGATTAAAAATATTCATTTAGCAATTAATTGTGGCATTCCGTTTGCTTAAATAATGCAGCACTGAAAAATTACGTGGGAAAAATAAACAGAAATGAAAGCTTCTTGTTAGGAATTGTTGAAAAAGATAGAAATTACTTTGAATGATTAAAAATCAGAAAAAAACCTTTTTTAAGGCAAAAAAAAAAAATGAAAAGTACATTAAAATAACAGAGGATCATGTTAAAATAAGTATTTATCAGTAAAATTAATTTACGTGGGAAAAATAAGCAGAAACGAACAAAATGAAATTCGCTAGATTCGAACCCTAGACATAAGAAAGAATTAAGATACTTCGCGAAAGCGGCGCGTTAGCCAATCACGCCACGCAGGTTAGTAACGGAACATAAAATAGGCATTAATAATGAATGGTCGGTTCAAATTGAATTTAATTTTTAATTGAGGGGATCCGTAATTTTGAAGCAATTTTTTCAATCTTCGTATATGTTACGGATAATATTACTGTACACACGGAAAAAAGGTTATGTGAGATTACCTTCATAAATGACGAAGTTATTCAATGTTAAGTAAAAATTAAGACTACTTTTTAAAAATTCTATAAAAAAAAAAAATTTTGGGAATTTTATTTTTTAAATGAATGGATCTAAAAGAGAAAGGCTTGAAGTTAATTAGTGTAGAATATCGATTTAATAACACGAAAAGTAATTCATACCCAACGATTTAGAAATAATTTTCATAAAAACGCATCAGTTTTAACACTATTTTAAAAAATTCGAAAAAAATAGAAAATATCGTTATTTTACAAAAAAAATTACACCGTGTCGTGGCGAAATAAATGATCTTTCCGATTCTGTAATTATTTTTTGTCTAATTTCGACACCGAAAATCGGATGACAATTTTAATATGGTGGAAAACGTCGGATCACCGCTCGGCCGAAACGGAACGCAAGTTCGGCCAAGTAAACAACCGGTAGGAGTTAAAACAATTAGGCGTTTTAAGGTTTTTAATTAATATCTTTTTAACTAATTACAATATCGGAATATAAATAGGCAATACGGCTTCCCCGGAAAATTCCCGATCTTTTGGTACCTTCCGCGACTTTCTGCGTGGTGCTGTTCGTGAGAAGATAGACGCACATAGATAGATAGATAGATAGATACATACATACGTTTGTTTACCTTCGAATTTTAATAGTGTAGATTTTTTTAAAAAAGCATTAATTTACTGAAAGAAAGCAAGATCAAATGTAAAACATTTTAATTTGATAAAAAAATACAATACATGTTCAGACTGGTAAAAATACTTATAAATGTATCATTCCTGCCAAAGGAATTTAATAACTAATTTAACAAAACTAAATTAAGAACGATATTAATAACTGCTTGTGAATCCCATGAGCTTTTGCTGAGAAGGAATTTAAAAGGAACGTTTAATGTTTGATATTGACACTCTAATTTTCTTTTCATATATGTAGCTGATATCTATATTTTATCTTCAAAGTTTCCAGCGAAAAAAATCTGAATTCACAAAGAAACGATGCTGCAAATGAGTATGATTTGACTTAAGAAATTCACGATTGTGGAAATAAATATTTAATTTGATTAAATCTTAGTTTGAAATATGTTCCAATTTAAAAATTAGAAAAAAAAGTAGCCTAATAATATTACTCAAAAGTAATTTTCTTATAATATGTATTGCTTAAAAGTAACATGTACAATATTTAATTATTCATAGTCTATACGGTTTATAATTTTAGTCGTATTGTTACTTAAGCTTCAATTATTACTACTTCAATACATTGTTATTGTATGAAGGCGTTAAAAATTATGATTGAAAATTGGGTTACACACAAAAAAAATATTGAAAATTTGAGAATCCTTGTATTAGAAGCATTTCTTCTATTTTAAAAAAATAGAGTCCATTATTTTAGCTTGAAAAATGACAACAAGCGCTAAAACTATATCCTACTTAATACAAAAATCGCGTTATGTGTGGAATATCATTATTCTCTTAACATATGTGATAAATTTGAAAATACATTTTCTTTTATAAACATGTGCAAACACTTTTCTTGATAACTGATTCATAAATTTTTATACGAAAAGAAATTTGTTGAAAATTCACGTTTATAATAATATGAATTTTCCTGTACCTTCTGCCGTCGTTTCACCTGTAGGAGAAAATAAATTTGGAAATTAAACACTACATCATAATCAGTGAAAAATTTTAATACATGTTTTTGAGACAGTTAGTACGGTAATTGAACTTATAGCGGGTTACATATTCCAAAAAAATTCAACAATTGTAAAAGAATTTTAAAAAAATAATACAATAGTGCACATAGATTTTGTACTTCCAAGGTATAGGGCAGTGACAAAATGTGTTTATACATTAAATTTCACTTTTCTCTTTTTTATTTTTTTTAAAATTCTTTTCGAATTTTTATTACAACTTCTTTAGAGAAAAATTGTACATGCTGCTAGAAATATCACACATTTATATTTATATACTTTTAGTGAAGCACAAGAATCATATGTCTTGTAATGCTAGGTTTATCTTCGTAAAAGCGCTAAACATTCGTATACCAAATATTCCTTTTGCAAATTTAAATGTTTTCTCTTAGGTACCTGATAGAATCACTGAAAGTAGAGATATTGTTTATTGATTTAATTCATTTACAATCGATTATCTAAGATATATTACACTAAAGTATTACGAATGGTAACTCTTATTTCTATAGTTAAATATTAAAAACTAACTTTTTAAACTATTCCATTTAGGTCAAAAATCTAAGATTTAGGTAAAATTTTTTTAAAGAAAACATACGTTTTAAAACTTGTTAAACCGGGAGCGGTAGCTCTCGACACAGTCACTCGAAGTTCACAAACTCTTTAATTCTGGAACAACTGTTTATATGTTTCCAATGGTTTTGACTGTAACATCCTATATGAATGTCCTCATGGGGGCTAAAATGTGTGTCACATATCTCCTACTGTTTTGGCAGTGGCAAACCGTTTTTTAACAATCTTAACGTAATTTGTTTGACTGAGCTCCCCACTCGAAGACTTTTGTTCCAAAATATTTTCTATGAATAGGCTTCATTTTTCCCTTTTGAACGACTTATTAGGTTTAATTGCTCTGTTGTACGAATCCTGATAGTTGTGACGGATCTATACGGTTTTTCACTAAACTCTTCTTTTTATCTTTAATTCAAATTATTTATTTCAACCAACCTTCCTCGAGAGCCAGGCGTGATTTATGTAAATAAGGAATATTATATAAATTCGGTTTTCGCGAGTTGAAATGAGCTAAGTAAGAGGAAGTGAGAAGTCAAGTGAATTAAAGAAAAGTGAATAGATCGAGAAGTCGACACGTAGCTGTTGACAAATTAAGCGAGCTTGATACGTTTTGATGTGCGCGAACAGAAGCGGATTAAAAGTATTGAAATTCACTATTACGGAGCGGGGAGTCTTCGTCAATTCATCCAGCTAATTTGAGTGCCTGAAGTTGGTCACGAAGGAACCGCTGCAGTAAAATATAAAGTTAGTGACTTTGATTAAGTAAATCAGATTATTAGCGTGAGGCGTAGTTGTAATTGTGCGCGTTTAAGCTGTCCTAGATTCAGTTGAAATTCTGTATTATTGTCCGCTTGTATTGATATCTCACCTTTGCACTCTACTCTCGTTCATTTACCTTAACTATTATTGTGTTGTGTCCATTAATAATATCTGATAAGAATCAATAAATCAGTTTGAATTGGAATCATGTCGTTCGATCAATTATTTCCTCCAACACATCTAGCCGGTTTTTCAGATAGACAGGAAGGTATTAATGTAAGGGGTGGCTACAGGTCACCGCATAGTTAGTAAATGTAAATGGACAGAATATAAAGAAGAAAAGGGCATCTGCCATCTCTTTTGGATGAAGTTGAAACAGATCAACCAAGGGAAAACCTAATAAAATAATGGATATTAATTATGATAGAAAACCCAAATTTAAGAAAAAACAATGAACATGGAACTTTTGCGTTAGAAGGAAAATTTTTAAATGACATCTAAACAACTCCACCAAGAATGATATGAAGCCACAATTGTACCACTAGACACACTAAATTCTAAAAAAAGACACAAGCAAGGAATATTTCAGCATGCTATTTAACGATCATCATCAAAAGGCAATAAAACTACAATAACTTAGACAAAGTGTGATAGTTTTGCCTTCAAATATCATTCCTGTAAACTTAGCTAAAAGTTTTTGTGATTAGTGTCCTTTATTAAAGTCACTCACATTTGAATTTTTTATTTCATTTTATGGCTTAATCTTAAATTTTCATAGAAAAATTTAAAATCCTTAAAAATAAGTAAGTATACTTACTCTTAATTACATTTTTCACTGAGATAATGATTTTTAATGGATGCGATAAAAACAATTATAAAAAATGGACTGATGTGACTCCGTCACCCCGTGTAGCCACCGCCGTTAGTGTGGAATGCGCTACTTCTCACAGGTTAATATAATTAGTATTTGATGTTAAATAATAGTTATTTGAGTATCAGTTTACTGTTTCTTTTCTTGGCGTTTTACATTCATTAATAATTATGTTTGCGAAAAATACAAAGATAACGATTTTGGGAAATCAGAAGAGAAACAAAAACATACCTGAAGACATAGATTTTCCTTAAAAATGAAAAACAAATTATGTGTTATCATACATAAAATATTTAGCTCCACATTATTTTCAGAAATGTTTCATTGTATGTTCAATGATATTAAAATTGAAAAAAGAACTTAACATAAAGTTTACCGTTTATACATTGCAATAAATTACTTAATATTTTATAATTTTTACTGAGCATCAAAAAACACAGAGTTGAGAAAGAGTCAGAGCCTTGACTCGTTATGATAAGTAAGAAAACTAAATGTGGTCTTTTCCAGAAAATGCGTTCTCTAGCCCAGTATAAGTGTATTGTATCAGTCTATTGGTTGGAGAAACTACACAACTGTCTCTCATAGAGACCAACTTTGTAAAGATGATTATGCTCCGTACTGGAGAAGATTGTTGTTGCTGATGCGAAGAAATGACCTGCATTGAAGTAAGCTACAGTAGTGTTTCTTCTTTGGCCAGAAAGAACTAGAAATATATCTCACTCAGGTAGTATAAGCCATAGCTGGTCTTAGAAATTTTTTAGAAGTGTACGAGTTTCAGATCTGAAGTCATCCCGAATGAATTGACCGCACTACGCCCCTCCCCATTGTGACAACTGGAGCATTTGCTTGTGACAACCATATTTCTTTACATTTACATGCCTGTCACCTTAATGAATAAGGTACACGGATTTTGATAGGTATTACTAGCATTTCCAATTATATCACTGATATTATTTGTCTATCAGAACTCTTCAAAACCAACTCACGGAATTACAATAGTTTCCATTTTGTACATTTTCTGAAACCCTTTCATTAACGTCATTTCATAAAATGAAAAGTAGTGATTATTTACCTGCGTATACAATTTTTAAAACTTACGAGTACTGTACTGTAGCAATTAATTAGGACAAATGGTAAGAAATTATTTTTTCAAGGAGCCAAGCTTTTAATAATTAAATAGACAAACAAATTTCTATATTAGCACGATGTATGTCTTTCTATAGCAGAAATGACCTCTTCAACTCGTCTTAGTATTGACTCCACTAGTGCAGCGCACATGTTCTTAACTTCATCATCGTGGAACCCCACTTGTTTTACACTTTCCATTATTTGTTCTGTTGATGTGCAATCATCTTAGCCAAACGATTCTTAAGAATATGTCTTAAGTTCTCAATTGGATTCAGGACTGGTGAATTAACAGGTCAATTAAGCATTTTTATCTTATCTTCCCGCATAGAATTGTAAAAAGAAGCCAAATCTTATTGAATTGTTCCGTCAAATATGTCCATTGATGGAGCAATTCTACTGCGTAATATTTCAATGTATTTCACATAAGTCATCATGCATTTAAAAGGAACTAAGCTTCCAGGGCCATTTGTTGTGAAAAAACCCAAAACATATGTTTAGATGGGTATTATACAATCTGCTGGATATCTGGCAGCAGAGGTTTATCTTCATTTCGTCTGGCTACACTTGATCTATAACCCTGCACAAATTAGTTTGATTTTTCACTAAAAATTACCTTCTGCTAGTCGTTAACAGTTCTATTTTTTCCTATGCTAAAAGTTTTCACATCGTTTCCTGAGTTAGTAATTGTTTTTTCCTGTCTTGATGTCTTACGGCTAAATTCGAGAACCCTTTTCTGTACAGTTGAGGTACTCACTTCAACACCATAATCCAATAAATTCCTTCTAAGGTCTGTGCTTGCTTTACTTTGATTCATTTCGCTATTTCTTATTAGAGAATTTTATCAATTCTTGGAGTAATTTTCCGTTTGAGCCCACATTTTCCTTTTCGTTTTTGAGACAATGATCAGCAGTCTTGATATATTCTAAAACTTCTTGAAACATGTGATTTTACCACACTAACTTTCGTAGCTATTTTTCTCATAGTCATAGAAGTGTGTTTAGTAAGAGTGATTATTTTGGAACGTTTTCTTGCACTCTAATATCCATCTCTGAACAAGCAAAAGTAAAACATATTACGTAGAACGCAACATTATAACCTTTAGCTACTATGCTGAAAAGCTTACAATTGAACTACTCAAATGTACTTAAACCAAAGAAACGTGTAAAGTATGGACAAGGTCGATATAAAACACAATTTTTTAACAGAAAAAACCGGTTTGAGGTGGTTTGGAACATTACTGGTAGCCACATATAGACTCAGACAAGAAAATAGTCTTTTACAATTAATTCGAACAGTATAGTACAATATATTATCGATGGAAATTATGAATATTTACAATACTTCTGATGTTTATCGCCAAGTTAAAAAAACACGTTGGATTTTACCTTTTGGAAGGCAGTTTATATCAGCGTTTCTCAAACTGAAGGGCAACCCCCCTCCTCTAAGGGGGCTTGGTAATCCTATCAGGGGGGCACGAGCATATCGAAAAGTCAAAAATAAATGATTAAAATTATTAATTTACTGAAGGGAATAAAAACAAAACAGATTTTGAGGTTATAAAAAAGTACACATTCACAATGATATAATATAATTATGAATGCATCAGTACTGTACAATGTATTTCATAGTTAATTTAACAATACTAAGCTAAGAGTAAGATAAATAACTACTAGTGATCCCATGGACTTATACAAAATTATATGAAAAATTTAATACTTATCCTGATAATATAAACAGTTTATAATTTTAGTCGCATTGTAGTTTAAGCGTCAAAGTACGTTATTATTGAATTCAACACATTGTTATTGTATGGAGCGGACACCACAAAAATTATGATTGAAAATTGCGACACAAACAATGAAAGTTAGAGATGCACTGATTTATATAAAAAAAATATACACCTAAATGAATGTCAAGCGCAAATAGATTTTGATATTTAAAAAAATAGAAACTTTTTGAAGACAATTAAATCAATAACTCATTGTTTTAGGTATTATTTCCACTTGAAAAGTTCAGTTAGTTAATCCAATACCGCCCAGTGATCTATTCAGTGATCTATATATAGATCACCTCCCAATCAGAACTCCCAGTGAAAACGATATCTTTTAATCACTTCGTATTTTCATTGTCTGATTTCCTTACACATGTGGCCACACTTTCAAACGAAATTTGAAGCATTCTTTCCCACAGCAGTCCAGCAGTTAGAGTATGATGTTCGCCATTTTGAAGCTTCAAAGTGCAGCTTTTGATTTTGTATCCAACAGAAAAAAATTTTTAAGTAAATTATACTTTTTTCATGAGTTTTACATTTTCAATACCTCTTTAATTATTCTAGCTTATTTATATTAGAAAAATAACTGTTTATATTATTAAAATGTAAGTTTAAACATGTTGGTCTATAAATAGATCGCTGGGCGTTAGTGATAACTAATATCACTTTTCCCCCGTTTCATTTCTTCCGGAATGTCTCGGCTTAAAGTGTTTTACACCGCCGAAGAAGCGTTACAATATGTGTTTTCTAAGGAAATAGAGTCTGATATAATTGCTTTACCGCCTGATGTGGATGAGTTAACTGACGAAGAGTATTTTGATGATGATGAAATGACTACTCCATCGGTAAAAGATCTGTAAGGTAATGTAGAAATTTGTGTATCCATAGAAAAAATATAAAAAGTATAAAAGACATCCTTAGATATATCGCAGTTGCGTACCTCATACGGGGAACAAATTCTAAGAAAGGCATTGGAAGACCTCAGATGATGTCATCAAGATCAAACGTAATAGACTATGTGCGTTTAGATAGAAAATACCATGTTATAGGAAAAAGACAAAACCAAAGAAGATGCCAGTTTCAAAAATGTAAGGGTTAACTCTTACATTTTGTACATTTGTAATGTAACCCTTTGTCTGAAATGTTTTCCATTATATTACACTTAAATTTTACAAATTGGCTGCATAAAATTGTAACTAAGTAATTTTAGATCAGTAAAATAATATTTTCTCTTTTAAATCTCATTAGTTGTTTTTAAATTCACAAAAATTACATCCTCCCAAATTTGTAATTTTTTAAATATAAAACCAAAGGAAAGTTACTTGGTCTTTTACTACCATAAGCGCCCAGCGATCTATTTATAGATCACCTATTATCTCAGCTGCTAATTACGGAAAATGGATAGAACTTCATAATTACTCTATTTATAAATTTTGAAATGTAATTTAAAAATATTTTTTCAAAAATTTCGATTTTAAAATATGTTGGGCGTTAACGGGCTAACTTAATTTGCAAAGCAGCAGCGTACATGATACTGAACTACTTTTGTATGAGTGGTATATTTAATACGTCATATAAAATACATGATAAAATTTAACATATTTTTGCCTCACGACATGCTCAAATACTTTTTTTTCTGAAAACTAGTTTATAAACCTTTAGACGAAAAATACTTTTGTTACAAATGTGTAGAATTACTAATGCAAATTTTCATTTACCTCCTGCCGTCGTAGCACCTAAGGGAAAAAATGTTAGAAATGGAATACTACATTATAATAAGTGTAAAATGTTAACGTTTTTTTCTGAGAAAGTTAGACAGGGACATGGACTTATAATGGGTGAAAAATGAAAAAAAAATATTAAAAAACTGAGAAATATAATTTGAAGAAAGAAAGATTAATACAGTCAAAATTTTGTTCTTCATTTTTGTTGAGCGTTGACAAAAAAAAATTTTATCCCTCAGTTTCCGCTTTTACCTCCTCTGTAATTCAAGTATTTTCACTTCTTTAGATAAACTTTGTACATACTGTTAGGAAAATCTCTTCTATTTAGTACTTTAAAAAGAGTATTAAAATCATATATTAAGTAATGAAACACGTATGAGGTTGGAGGCACTTGACTTCTAAGTGTACGTATTAGCTCAGCTCAAAAAACATTGAATTCGAAGGCGATCTTGAATATAGCCTCTTTCGTAGATCCCACCATATCAAATAGAGACAATTTTTTTTCTTTTATCTCATTTACGAATCATTTTTAAGGCAAAGTTACAGTAAAATACTAAAATTGCAATTATGTTTCTTTTCAGAAGTCAATCAGTTGAAAATTAATTATTTACAGTATTCCTATTAGTCAAATGACGATATTTTTAGGGACATTATATAATGCCCAAATCATTTGGGAATCTATTTTATACACTATATGGCTTTAATTAACAAATGTTCTTTTCAGTTGGTACAAATACCATAGTATTCTATAATAAAATGGTTTGTTGAAGAACTTTTGCAATGTTCTATGTATCCATTTGTATTTAAAAACTGATTAATTTTATTTTAGGGTAATGTAAAATAGTTGTTTGGGTAATACAAAATAGGTTATTTTAAGACCATATGAAGTAGGAAACATACCTGAAGACATAGATTTTCCTTAAAAATTAAAAAAAAAGAAACATATATATGTGAGTATACATTTTAAACACGTTGCAATTTTAATATTTTTTACATAGAATGCTGAATAATTTTATGTAACAAATAATTAAAAATAAGTTAACTATTTGTACAATTTAATTTACTACAATCTTAATTTATTTATAATTTATTATATTTACTGATCTGTCGTATGAACAGAATCCCTTTAGTGGGAACCTATACTCAACTGTGATAGATATATAATCTATGTGCTGTATGGTTCAGAGAGAGAAATCATATTCTTTTCTCCAACTTAAGCATGGTTTTTTTCTTGTCAAAGATTCAGAGAAACCTACACATCAGGTTTTTCTTTATAGAGGCTATTTTGTAAACGTCGTTTTGCACCGTAGTTGAGAGGATAATTATTTCTCATTTGAAAGACTGATGCGCAAAGAGCTGAAATACATGTTTTTCTATTTTAACCACCAGAAACAACTAGAAAGCGATCTTTTCATGTACCGTTCCTCATGTGTATGTAATGTAAGTCATGGTTAACCTAGAAGTGGGATTTTCTGATCTTTATTTATCCCAAGTTACTGAACCCAACTACGAGCTAATTTCTGACTAGCAGCATTAATGTCCAACAACTTAATCTCCCTACATCCACCGTAACGAATAATGTATACAAAATCACCTGGATATTGCTAGATTTTATTTGTATTGATAAGAAAATTATCTGTACGGGTTTTAACGACCACCAATCATGTACAAATCCTTCAAGTTAAATAAAAAAGGCTGATTTTCTGTGCACATTTTCCCTTACTCCTATATTAAAGTATATTTATTGAAATAAAAATTAGTAACTATTAGTTCATGTACACATTTTCTTCAATTTGCATTAGTACCATTCATGTTAGTTATGAATATTTAAGGCCTTCCCTTTTTTTTAAAGCCGAGGGTATAAAAACGCATTGTACCTTAACTTTACAAGACAGTTAATATAATTAAAATGCATTTGTGCAAATATCAAAAATAAAGAACTAAATTTAAATGTTTAAAAAAAGATTAAGGAATTCAGCTCTTTAATACATTGTTTAAGGCATTATATCTACTTTAAATAGTGCAGTCAGTCCGTTATTTTTTATTCTAAAGCAACAAAACACGTTAGGAATGTATCTTATGTAGTACTGAACTGTTTTTATGTATAAATGTGATTATTTTTTTACAGAAATATGTGAAAAACCTAAAAACACATTTCCTTCCATTAACAAGTACAGATACTTTTCCTGGTGAATGGTTCATGAATTTGTCTATGACGAGAAGAAAATAAATCTGCTGAAAATTTTTTCAATTAATAATGTGAATTTTCATTTACCTTGTGCCGTCGTTGCACCTGCGGGACAAAAAAAATTGGAAATGCATAATATTACATCATAAAAAGAAAAAAAATTGTAACATTTGTTCTGAGAAAGTTAGAGGGGTACGTGAACTTATAACGGTGATATGTCGAGAAAAATTTTGTATTTGTGAAATAACTTGAAAAAAAAACCGACATTACAAAAATGCCAATTCTCTTCAGCAGATCCAGGAAATAGATTAAATTTTTAATTTCACGTTTTTCTCATTTTATTTAACAATTTTGTGCGTTTTTTAACAATTTTTTTTCTTAGTAAAACTTTGTACAAGCTATTAGAAAGACCATTTCTATTTACATCCTTTAACTGGAACATCAGAATCATGTATCAAGTAATGTTAATTTTAGATTCCTAAAAGCCTTGGACGTATCAGAATTCCTATTGGCAGAAAACCAAGGATTTCTTTTGCCAATTTTAATATTTTCTTTTGAAATATTTGGAGTTGAATATTTTCATTCAATGGAATCACGAGAATTAGAGATGATTTATTTTGTTCATCTAATTCATTTACAAGAGAAGTTTCACTAAAGTATCACGAAAAGTAACTCTTGTTTATACAGTCAAATTGCTGAAAACTAACTTTATTAGACTATTCCATTTACTTTAATTTGCAATATGATTAGGTAAACCATCGAAAATCTGATCTTTATAATAAAAACTTCAGAAACAAAACGCTTTTATATTAAAAGATTTTCTCTTACTTTGGTACAAATATCGTTATTTTTAGAAGTTAGAGATTATTTGATAAATTTTAATTCTACCTGTATTTTTTAACTTTTTATATTCAAATGCTGTTTTTTTTTAGGGAAATACAAAGAACATTTTTTTTTGTGAAATCTGGAGAGAAACGGAATCGTACCTGGAGTCATAGATTTACCTTAAAAATGAAAATCAACATTATATGCAACCATGCATTAAATATTTAACACCATTGATTTCTTATAATTGTTGCATTGCACTGAAAAAGTACTTAAAATTAAGTACACCATTTATTAAATTTTTACCAATACAATGAATTAACTATTATTTTATTTTATTTACTGAAAGTCAAAATGTCGTCTTCAGAGCTTTTCAATTACAATTATTTTAGCCTTGCGTTAAAGGCAAATTCAAATTTAGTAAAATCAGGCTAAAAGGCAAAAATACCTGGAGACATAGACTTTCCTTCAAAATAAAACAAAAATATATTTGTACAAAGAATCTTTAACACCGTAGAATTTCAGTAATAGTTGCCTAAAACTTCGAACAACATTTAAATTTAAAGGAACGTAAACAAAATTTACGAGTATTAAAATACAATGATTTTATTTATCTTTCCTACTAATCTGCTGACTAAGCAGAATATTTTTGATTTAGAGCCTGATTCGTTGTAATGTGTACACAAACTAAATACTGTCTGTATCAGAAGAGATCAATAGTATTATTAGTAAGAGTATAAGAGTGTATTGCTGCAGCACAAATTGTTGTTTCTAATGAGAAAAACATGTCTGCAACGAGCTAAGGTACAGAAGCGTTCCTTCTTCGTACGAAAAGAACTAGATACTGATCTTACGCGGTAGTATTAACCACGGTTGACCTTGAAACCTTTTAACTAACACATAGACGTTTTAGATATAAATTAATCCCTAATGGGTTGTCCCCCACTGGGAACACCGATGTGAAGTCCATCAGCATAGGCTTGTAAAAAACTACATTTCAATACATCAAAACTTTCCACCTATAAAAATATTCCATAAGTATTTTACTAGACAAAGCTACAGTCTCCTTGTATTGGTAAAAAAGGGCTGCCTTATGTTAGGGATCAACATTGATGCACAAAAATCTTGCACTCGAAAATAGATAGATAATATATATATATTCTTTTAATTTCTCGAATTTCTGCATTAATGTATATTTCAAAAAAATGAAAAGTAGGAACTGTTTGCGTGTACGTCTTTAAACATTACAAAGGCTCACATATGGGAGGGCTGTCCAGGAAATCCGTACCACTCTCTGAACTCCCTTGTTTTTTTCTTTGATTATAATCCAGTGTATATAGTACGAAAAATAATTTCAAACAAAAATAACAATAATTCCAGTCATTATAAATTTAAAAGTAAAATTTATATTTTTTCTTTTTCTCTCTTTTTTAGAGCACATATGCTTTACTTCCCGAACGCGTAACCACTTTAAATTGATACTAAAACAGTATTTGTATATTATTTGTCCCGAAATACTGAACTTTTATTCTCATGTTAAAAGACACATATTTTGAGCATTATATCGAATTGCACAAGCGAGAGCCCTTTCTCCTCGACTTTGAGAAGGTTAAAAACATAGTTAAGATGTACCATGAATAATGAAAAACATATGGGCTACAAATTTTTACAATAAATATTGTCAATATCCATTTACCTTTAGTGTTCATTGAACCTGCGAGAGACAAAAAAAGAGGAGATGTGAAGTACACCATTGTAATGAGTGTGGAAAATTCAACGTCTTTTATACAGAGAAAGTTTGTGTGAGGCTGCTACGTAAACTTATAACGAATAACTTATTTAAAAATATTCAATTTTTGTTAAATAAAATTCGAAAACTAAGAAGAAAAATTAAAATTTAATATATTTTATTCTTTAATTGTATTGGAAAGTGTCGAAAATTCTTTTATTTCCTCAACTTCTGCATTTCTTTTTGATATGTTTGATATTTTTCGATTTTTTTTCACTTCTTTTTTTTGACAAACATTGAACATGCTATTATACAATAAACATTTATATTTTTATTCTTTAGACAGAACATTGGAATTAAATATTAAGTCATTTCATACTAGTATTCTTCAAAACACTGGACCACAAACAGTATATATTGACGCAGCAGAATATTATTGAATTGGTGTGCATTTTGAATATTTCCATTTTAGTAGAGGATGAGATCAATTAAAATTAAAATGAGTTTTTTTTCATTTTTAATCCATGTACAAGTTATCGCCCAAGCAAAGTTGCAGCAAAGTATAGTTAAAAATAATTTTTGTGTCTATAGACAAATATTTAAAATTTAAATATTTTATTCCATTCGTATTAATCAAAGGCTTATGTAATAAGGAACTACATAAAGACCAAACCATTTGTGAATCTACTTTAGATCCAGTATGAATTTATTTAAAAACAATTCTCTTTTCATTTGGACAAATATCATGATAGTCTACAGTTACAAAAATGTTAATTGAATAACTTATCTTTTTAGCTATTTTTTTAATACAAAATTTTGAAAGAAATACAGAGAACACTTTAAGTAAATTCTAGGGAAAAAGAAACATACCTAGAGACATCGAGTTTCCTTCAAAATAAAAAAAAAATGTGTTAACATTCATTAAATAATTAAAACCACGAAGTTTTAATAACTGTTGCGTAGAATTCTGAATATATTGAAATTTTAACAACTTAAGATAAAGTAATATATCAGTGCAAAGCGCCAAGATTTAACTAATAATTTTTATAATATATTCTATTTATCAAAATAATCAGAATCGCTTTTTAGTTTTGACCTGTATTTAATTTTAATGAAATACGAAGCCAAATGCTACCTTGTCCAAAAATCTTATTCCATTGCCCAACATGAATAGCTTTATTTCTGTCGGCGTTTCAATTGGAAAAATTCAACCATCATCCTGCATAGAGATATGTTTTTGATGTTAGTTTCGTACCGTAGTAGCAAAGAACGTTCTTCCTGATGCGCAAAAGAAATGATTTGCCACAAAACGAGGTATTTCTTTTTGTTCTTTAGACCGACAAGTCACCTTGAAAAGTTAATTATCCATAGTTTTAAGATCTGAATTTATCCCAATTTTACGAGCGTACTATGAGCCCCATTGTGAACTCCAGAAGTATCAGCGTGTAACGAACAATATTTACATATATCTAAACACTACCACGTTCACAAATACTGTACACGAGTTCTCTGTGACAATAATAGACTCTCCTAATACTGGTAAGGGAATTGCTGACATATGTTGGCAATGAGCATTTATGTTGAAAACTTGCACTCAAAAATGGAAAAGCGAATATTTTTCATCTTTTCTCCTTCTACATTAGTGTCCATTTTTTTATGAAGTTTTAATTAACTCGCTTTCTTGTCTGTCCGGGTGGAATTTTTTTAATTGATTTTAAACTAACTTTCCTGATCTTGAGACTTGAGATACGGACCATAGCTCGGAAGTGGATAACAAAGCATGTAAATGTGAAAAAAAAGTTCTTGTCTCGAACACAGGCCCCCAAAGAGTCGGCCCCAGTTTCGACAAAGGGCCCTGTGACTCCGGAACTTACACAAATTTACACGAACAAAGACCTCCTGTCGATAGCACGGTTCGAGTTGCATCTACGTTTACAATTTCGTGGCTCTGGTGACAAAGAGGGGCCCCCAGGTTACTATGTTTTCTTATTAACTCGCTTTCTTGCATGTCTGTCCAGGTGGAATTTGTAATTGCTTTTAAACTAACTTCCCAATGAGCTAGAGACTTGAAATTTGGACCATAGCTGAAAAATGAATGACTTTACATGAAAATGTAAAAAAAA